>VZDJ01007753.1:19791386-20072612 GCA_008694505.1 Cyanoderma ruficeps | reverse complement strand
TTTTTTTTTTTTTTTTTTTTTTTTTTTTTTTTTTTTTTTTTTTTTTTTTTTTGGTGCTAGTTGTTCATCTAAGAAAGTAATATGCTAGGGAGAAAACTGAAGTGATTCCTTTATGTATATGCAAATTACAAATGTTTTCAATAATTGCTTGTTAGTAGGCAGTCAAAAGGAGACTAATACGGAGTCTGCTATTAGTAAGATAGCATTGAAAATGCAAGTGGAATACTCAAAAATATAAAGCTCTGCTGAAGTCAGGGGACTTGAATTTTAGAATGGGTTATCATTTATAGTTGATGATGATGCTAATAAATGTGGAAGACGTTTGCACACATATTCATTCAAAATGAGTTTAAATATTTGCTTCCTGAAAGTGTTCAATGTCACATAAGCAAAGACAAAAAAAAAGATGACAGTAAGTTGTCTGTGCACCACCAGCTTTAGTCTCAGAGAAAAGGGGAAGGGCTTGCAGGTAAGAGAGGGGGCCCGGAAAGGTAGAAAAAACACCTTGCTGAGCCGCAGGAAATTGGTGGGAAACAATTGTATGTCTGTATTTCTAGGCTGGAGAAGACAAGGGTGACCTTCTCACTCTGCACAACCACCTGAAAGGAGGCTGCAGCCAGGTGAGGGTCGGCCTCTTATCCCAGGCAACCAGCGCCAGGACAAGAGGACAGTCTTAAGCTGTGCCAGGGGAGGTTCAGGTTGGATGTCAGGAAGAAATTTTTCACAGAAGCGGAGATTAGACGTTGCAATGGGCTGCCCAGGGACGTGTTGGAGTCACCGACCCCGAAGGTGTTTAAGAGCAGACTGGATGTGGCACTCAGTGCCATGATCTACTTGACAAGGTTGGTCATAGTTGAACTCGACGATGACAGACGTCTTTTCCCACCTAATCGAATCTATGGTTCTATGATTTCAGGCTAACCAAGAGCAGGCATCATTTCCATCCTTGCTGTCTTTTCCCCTTTTCCGACCTCAGGAATTGAATTGCCAGTCCCTCGTAATCAGCGATCCTGAGGGTACGGCTGGATTCTCGGCGCTGGATTGGTGCTGCCTGCGCCGCGCGCACCGCGCTAGTCTCGCACCCCCCCCCCGCCCCGCGCCGTCGTAGCCCTGGCCCCGCCCCGGCCCGGCCCCGCCCCTCCACCCCCGGCCCCGCCCCCTCTGCGCCCGCGCCGCTCCCGCGCCGCCCCCCCCCCCCGGCAGTGCGGTGCTGCGCCGCGAACATGGCGTCGGAGGGGATGATCCTGACGAACCACGACCACCAGATCCGCGTCGGCGTCCTCACAGGTACCGGGCCGCGCCGAGCACGGCGCCGGAGACGCGCGGGGGGCGGCCGCAGCTCGGTGCGCTGCTCAGGCCACCCCGCGGGGAGCCCCGCCGGCCGTCTGTCTCTCCCGTGGCGGCGCCGCCGCCGCTGCGCAGGGAGCGCCCCTCCGCTGTGCGTGCGGTACCCGAAGCCGGGAGCCGGGGTCGGGGCGTGGGGGCGGCGCTCCGGCCGCCGGCGGGCAGCGTGAGCGGGGCCCGCCGGCGCTGGGCAGCGCTGCCGCAGGCGGGCGGGCGCCGCAGCCGCGGGGACTGACCCGGGGATAACCCGCGCGAAGGGGACGGAACACGCGGGTGGGCGAATGCCGGAGGGGGTGGGGGGCCAGGACGCGGCCGGGCTTCCTCCGAACGCGGCGGAGCCGTGAGTGCGAAGGCGCTGGAGAGGGGAGCCCACGGCCGGCGCAGGCTGCGGGCCGGCAGGTGCCGGGCCTGCCTTCCCCGGACGGGAGGCGGCCTCGGCTGCCGGCCGCGGGAATGCCCGAGCGCGGCACGCTCCGCACGGCAGCTCCTTTGAGATGACTCCTTCCCCTCCCCCTCCCTGGCCTTTACTTTGGGAATTGGGAGGGGGTGGGTGGGGATGCTTGTTCCTGTGTGCTCTCTGTTGGTAGGGGGAGGAGGGCATTTATGATGCTGCTGCTCATACCGCACGGATGATCCTTTAATAAACCCGTGGCACATGACCTGCGGTGGTTGCCCAGAAGGGCTGCCGGAGCCGGTACGGGTGTGACAAGCTGGGGGTTCCTTTGCCGGGGTCTTGGCGGGTATCCCGGTGCCCCGCGGAGCTCGGCGCAGCGGCGGACGCGCGGCGCGCCCAGCAGCGGAGCCCCGAGGGGTTCCAGTGCATACGGGCGTCAGCGCCGTTCCTGTGCAAGGAAGGGGCGAGAGATTTTGGCGAAATTTTTGGGCGTCAAGCTCAGTAGGTTTAACCGGGAGTCTGGGAAGACATGACTGTTTATGGAGAGCGGCGTTGTGAGCTCGCTTAGGAGTAGGAGGATGCTTGGAGTGAAAGAGGGGACATTGATGGGAGAGGAGGCCTGGAGTTAACCCTGAAGTTATTAATTACCGCCAGTGGTGTTTAACGCGAACGGCGCGTTCGGAGGCGGCCCGAGCCCGCGGGAGCCCCCGGCGCTGTTCCTCTGCCGGGTGCTGATCCCGCTGCCGGGAGCCGGGATGTCGCGAAGGCTGGAGCCCTTCCCCTCCTTCCCTTCCTGGGAAGAGCTTGGCCGCAAGGTGATTGTGACGATAAACCGCTAGAAAAGGGCGGTATGTACAAGTGGAAATCCTTAGTGTTGCTTTCAAATTCTAGGCAGTCAGATCCTTAATATGGGTAGAGCGTGTTGGACTACATGTGAAAGTCACATGGGGTTTTTTTTTTCCCTTTGTTCCTGAAGGATAGAACATGCGTGCCACTTCCTATTATTGTAAAAGTTAAAGTGGGAAGGGAGTGCTAACAGAATGCTCTTTGCATATTTTGTACGACTTCATGGTGTGTAACTTGGGTTATTATTTTCTTTTGATCAGAGAGTTGTAATAATTTTCACATGCAAGTGTTCCCAAAGTGCAGTACTAGGCACATATGGTGTTATAATAATTTAAATAATGATTTACTCTCTCAATAGGTTTAGATAATCTTTCAGAATACACTTATTTTGTACTGTAAGTCCTGCTTGATCATTGTTAAACTCTTTTAACTTTGTATCATTATTTGTAATTTCATTGAGAAGAGCTTCTGGCCTAATTTTAGTGTAGGCCAAGAGGCATAACTAAACAGAACAATTTTAGTTTTTTCCCCTTAATGTAATTGTTTTGAATTTCAGGTTAAAAATTTTTGTAATTATTTTACCATTTCAAAACGTTTTGAAACACCTTGGTTTCCTACAGTTTTCCTAGCCCCCTTTTTCTGTGTGTTTGTAAACATGAAATAAAATGTCATAGCATGTATTTGGCCAGCCTTAATTATTTTCTGCTTTGGCATCTCCTTTAATGTGAGAAGAGAATATTTGTACTGTGGGAGATTTGGACCCTCTAGCTGTTTCTGCTGTTTCAGCTGTGAAAAGACAGCAAATTAAAAAATGTACTCTTCTGAATTTTTCTCATAGAAATTAACTAATAATTGGTTCTTGAACTAATAATTGCTGCTGTATGGAGGAATAAGTGTAGAAGTGAAAGGGTTATGTATGTGAACCGCTTTTAACATTTAGAATAGCTCAGAGATCAGAAATTAAAAAATTAACATATGACTCCTTTAGCTTTTCTGATTAAGACCATAGGCATATGTTTGTTTTCTTAGCAGTATATACTTGTGGTTTTATCTGCTCAGGCATACAGATTTATGCTCCTGTTAGACCTAGTATACTCAGTTTAGAAAATAATCAGTACTGTACCTTATCGTCATATTCAGATGGAACTTAAATTTACTTAGGAAGGAGTAGCTCTGTTGAATTAATTTGGAGTAAAATTGTATGCTTATTTTTAAATGAGGACATACAAAAATTATTTGGGCACATTGTTATTCTTATCTGTTGTAGAGACTGATGCACATGGCTCCTGAGTGTATTGACAGTGAGTAATGTTTGTCATAAAGCTTAGTTTCATTACATTGTTTTGTTTTGAGCAAGTTACTGTATATAGTTTTCCATGTTAGACCTCTGTGTTTGTGTATGTATTGCTGGTTTCCATCTAGAAACAAATGCGTATTTTTTCGCTTGTTGCAAATTAGGACAGGTACAGTGGGTGAGAGAAATAGAAATCTTGGTTATTGTTTACCAGCGTAACTTAACTGTGTTCAAATGCACATTTATGCAGAATGTAGCACCTTGGGCTTTTTTTAATTTAAAAATTTCTTGTTAACTTCTCTTATGCCCAAACTGTCAAAGTCTTTTAGTTGAAAGTCAATGATAAGAAAAGAGTCCATAATTAGGACATTTTCTTAACATGAAGGAACTGTCTTCCTGAATTCAGGAAAAATACTTTGTGTATACAGCATCTATGAACTTGAAGATGACACTCATGCTTATTTTTTGCATCTCTATATAGAAAGTTGTAGAGTTAAGCTTATTTACTGAAACAGGAGGAAATATACAACTGACTGATTACAAAACTGTGAAACTTGCAAACTAGAGGGTTGTGTCTTATGCACATAGGAAGCCTCACCAGTTTGAGTATAGAAAATTGAATTCTAATCTGTGCTATCATTTCAAGAAGTTTTTTAATTTATGAGGAATGGAATCGTGTAAGTGTCACATTCAACGTCAGGGTTTAATGAAGTGATCACATTAAAGATACTGCTCACTTAGGTTACAAACCTAGGTTTTCCCTCTGCTACCTTTGATATGTAGTGTAGGCACATGAGCTACTAATGGAGCTTTAGTATTGTGTTGTCATGATCTCATGTCACTTTTATGGTAAAATACATTTTAAAAGTGCTGTGATGCTAACAGCTTGGGAGATTTTGTGATGGAATAACAGAGTTGGACTAACAATGTCCAAAGCTTTGTCATTTAAGTGTTCTGGATATCTTCTTTTAAGAAGGAAACAGTCAGAGAGAAACAAGAAATGTGGGGTAGATAAATGAAAAAGGAGAGAGATCTCCACATTTACAGTAAAGGTTGGATTCTGTGCATGCTCTGTATGTACTGTTGTGCATCAGTGCTTCCTTAGTAAAATAACAAGTACAGAATTACTCTGGTTGCCCCTTGCAAGCCTTTCCTGTTTGGGGTATCTCTAATGGAACAGTTGTTAATCAGTTACCAGTGGTGTCAGGTTGGTGAACCTGGTGTACTAAGTACAGAATTTTGTAATGTTGAAGTTGGCTGGAAAAGAAGAGAAATTGTGTGCTCTGGCCAAAGTTGAATCTATATTAGGTCATCCTTCACTGGTGGTAGCATTCGTAAAAGTTACATAATCTGTGACCTTTCTTGTTTTGTCAGGGACTAAAGCAGACCCTTGACTGGAACCATCTGGAGAGTTCTGAATGATGTTGCCCTCTCCACTAGCCCAATGGGAAAAAACAGACTCTGGTTCTCTCTGGTTGCTCCTATTTTGTGTTTTTTTTCCTCTCCATCCCCATTATCTTCTTATTTGCCTCTCTTCTTGTTTTCTCTCCAGTAAGTATGTAATGTAGCTGGCAAAACTCGAGGTTTTGTTACGTTTGATTTTTTCAGAATATTCGTGATAAAAATTTGTCAGATTTTGGTTTACCCAATAACTCTTCATTCAGTTTGTCTGCTTTTGAGGCAGGTCTGTGAGAAAGTCATCACCAGACATAAACACCATTTTCTTTCTTTGCTCCTCATTTTGTATTGTTTGTTCCTTGTTTAGGAAAAAGCTCTCAGACTAACTGTTTTTTTCAGGATAGTTTTACTGTGTTGAGTATTGCTTTAAAAGTGGTACAGCCTTTCCCTTTCATAAAGGGAGTAAGGGGTTTAGGCAATGTTTTCTTCAGATACATTGTTCTTCCTCTCTTCCTCTGTGTAAAGATTAGAACATTTTCAATGATAGCTGTTGCCATAAGCCTACACAATAAAGCAGAAAAAAGGATTTCTGTTTGTATAACTCAGACCTTGATGTCCCCCGTAACCCTGTGGTGTGAAATATACAGCGGTGTCTTTGTGTCTGAGACTCCATACTTGGTTGAAATGATCTGAGCATGGACACTGTGTCTGAACGTATCACTTCGAAGCAAGCTTTCTCATGAGCTGGTGAGGCCCTTATCTACTTGAGTACTGCAACCAAAGAGGTTGCCTGGGCAGATCTGAAGTTCAGTGATATGAATGTTTTGTAAAAATTATCTTTGAGAAATGTGGGAAACAAAATGCTTAGGGTATCACTGTATGTTGGTCAGACTGTTTTAGAAATGTATAGGCTGGCTATTTCCCAACTAAAAAGTCATATGCCTCTCTTCTATTTTATGAGGTACCTTCTCATGGCTTTCCTCTAACTCTTCATTAATAACATGCAAGTTACAAGATCTCTTAGTGGTGATGGTTCTGTTTGTGTTCTGGAATTCGTAGGAAACTTTCTTATAGAGGTGTGTGTAGGAGGGGGAGGACTGACACTGGGTTTGCCAGGAGTTATTGTCAAATTACCCTAATTGTCTAAATTGAAGTTACTTAGTTTTTTGTTTGTGATCTGACTTCTGTCTAGAATTACACCTTACTGGGCACTTATATTTAAAACATAGATTAAAGGCTGTAGCTTCTTCTGGGTGGCTTAGTTAGAGAAATGCTGTGCTTCCATTAGAACTTTCTGGATTTGGAGTAACATTGATTATCATCTTTCTCAACTGTGAGACCGTCATAATGTTGAGTTTATCCATAGAAACTAGGAGATCTCCCTCTTTGCCATTTGTAGCTGTACATCTTCACAAAAGTGTGTTTTTTTGACTTTTTATATGGCTTTGATGATGAACTTTAGTCTTGTGAACATGAGCAATAAAATTGCCTCATTTCCTTTTTGTAGTCTAACTGTGCTTTACCTTTAAAACTTAAAGAGGAAGAAAGTCCTTGCCACCCCCCCCGATTTTTTTAGTGTACAGTGGCTGAAATCTCTGATGGAGCGGACTCTTGTACTTAAAATTAAAGTTGCTTGCTTGTTTCTTTTGAGTGAGAAAAAGCAGAAACACTGGAAATAAAAGCATCTAAAGCAAGAGATTAAAACATACATGTATAGTTGGGAAACAATGCCTACTTGCATAAGAAATGGCCATTAATTTAGACGTTTATGTGGTTTTATAGATTAGAGGTAAGAAGTCTTGTGTACTCAGTGTTTCTTGATTTGGAGTTTACTTATCCGAATACAGTTGAAAGATTTCCATCTTCACCCACGCTCCATGTCTGTGGTTCGTATTTAGCAGCACAGAGCATACCCATTACAGCATGTTTTCATTTACTTTTCTAGGTTTATATTTGTCTCCTTTTCAAGTAGTGCAGGAAAACTTTACATGTTATTTATCTTAAAAATCAGGGATTGTGAATTTCATGAGGACCAGCTTGGTTCTGGGATAACCTTTAGTTGGTCTGCTGGCTTTGTATTTGGACAGTAACAGAATATGTGATCATCAGGCCATATTTTGGAGAGCCTAGCATACAAAATTCTGACACAGAATTCCACCTTTAATGTTGATTTAGCCATAGCTGTCTGGATTTTTTTGTAGGTAAGCCAACATAGATTCTGTTGTCTGCGATTTGTGAGATTGTTATACAACAGGAGGACATGATAACTAAAAATGAGAACAAATTTTAGTTATTCCTAGATATTTATAATGTCTTGAAGTGTGGATTAAGTAATAGAAATGATTTACATTCTATTCATATATGTTGATGCAATAATGCAACTATCCACTTCTTACACTGAAGCGGTCTTATATTTGTAGTATTGCATATGACAGAATTCTTGAAAGTTTAACAGAATGCCTGAAAAAGGTGTCCTTGGAGAATGGGAGGGTAATAACCATAAGGGAAATGAGCAGGTAGCAGCCTTTTTCCTGTGGGATGTTTTTAATTAGTAAAAAAAGAGCATAACCTTTTGGCTGCTTTATTTTATTTTATTTTATCACAAAACAATTGCAAAAATAAGTTAAAATTTAAAAAGAACAGTAGTTGCATAAAAAAGTGCTTTGGAAAAATAGGCTTAATTAGGCAGTTATCTTAGAAAATTTCATTTTGCAAGTAAGAGATTTGTATGTGATGTTGTGTTTACTTGTTTTGTTTTCAAACTAATTTACTGAGGCCTATTTTATGCCTAACTTGTCAAGTGGAAAAAAATTAGCATAAACCCTTAAGAATAATCTGCTGTGTACATTTTGCAAAATCCTGCAGAACAGGGCTCTATCCTACTGTTACAATGTGGGTGAATGATGTTTTGTAAGGAATAAAATGCATTCTCTGTTCCTTATACTATGAGATAAGCAAGACTTCCATTCCACTGATAGACTTCAATGGTTAGGGAATAGCTATGTATAACAAAACCTATTTTTGAGCAGTAAAATGGTTTTTTGATATATACCAACACCTTCAAGAACTGACTCAACATTAATTTAGCTTTATATATGAGTTACCTAGAAGAGTAATTTTAATAATTCCAGATGTATTATGACATTTCATTATGTATTCAACATACAGATTGTATAAGTAGATCTATAAATAAATTTATTAAAAATTGCTTATGTACTTAAAATCACAGTTGTAGAAATACGTATTTCTACTTTTTCTATTGTTTCTAATTATATTATATCACTTATTGTGTAGTAAGGTGAAGAAAGTGAAGAAGCAGAATACACTTGGGCTTGTGAACTATAAAATTTTTGTGATTTTAGTACTTACTGTGTGGTTATGAAATTGTTATTTTTTTCATTGTCCTGTATATTGTAGGGAATTTATGTGGAATGTTTTTCCTTTAAAAAATCTTTCATGCATGTGTTTCATTGCTTTTCCTTGATCCTGTATGTGACTTTTGAGATCTAAAAGTGGGTAGTAAAAATTAAAGTATATGTTAAATTATATGGTGTGGTTTTGTTTGTGTTTGTGTTTTTTGTTTTTTGGGGTTTTTTTTTCTTTTTTATTTCCCAAGTGTTATAGTTTGGATTTGTTGGGAGGTGGGATTATTGGTACTTTTATTTATTTTTTTTTAAGATGTATGCTGGAGGGGATTTAAATTCATGCTGAAATCTAGGAAGTTTAATTGTTTATTCAGAATCATTTTGTGGGAAGTTGTATGGATGAAAAATAATATTCTTTGGGAATTAAAATGAATTGCAGTGAAGTGTCTTGCAGATCTGACTCAGAAGGGAAAGGCTTCTAGGACCTCCACAAATGATGCTTGTCATTAAAAAAAATAAATTCATTCTTATCAAGCTGCTTTTGATGCCATGAGATGGGCCACTTAGGAAGGAATTGATAGCAAGACCTGAGATGAAGTCTGAAAAGTCTTAATCCAACAATTCTTGAAGAAACATTGAATGTGGTAGCAGTTAGGAATTCTGCAAACCAACACACTTCTACACTGCTATTTCTTACCCCTTCTTAAAATAGTGCTCATGGGATTAGGAAGACAAATCAGACTGCCAAAGAGAACATGTTGTTGGGTATGTATGTGTCCTACTAGGTACTTACAAATCCTGTCCTAGGAAAGTGTGGGTGGCAGTATATTTGTGGAAGAAGATTTCCAGGTATTCAAAGAGATACTACTACGTAGTTTCCTACTGACATGGTTCTTTCCTATGATGTAGTGTAGATGGTGAGAAAACCAAAGGTTTACTATGGATTCCCTGTCAGAAACTTCATCTTGGAAAAAATTAGGAGAAAGCAGCAAGATGCTTAAAGTAAGTACATATCTGGTGAGAAAAATGCTTGTTGTTTCCAGGAAAAAAAAAAGAAAAAGAACCCATCAGATTAAAGGGACTATGTACTTCTCCTTTCCTCTTTTTTTAGCCTAATTTCTCTTGTTAGTTGTGTGAATACTCAAGGTGAGACATTAAAGAAGCCTACAGCAAGTGAAGGCTCCTTAAAATCAACTTCCTTGAAGAAATAAATTGTAAATTAAGCATAGTGAGGAAAAAAGTTGTGAAACACCTTTAAAGGAGAGTGCAGGGACAAAGTGTTTCTGTAGATAATACGCACAAAGCTTCAGGGATGCTGAGATAAAGTTGCAATAGGTGTTCCTATGTGTGTAACTCCTGCTGATTAAAACTTCATCATTGCTGGTACACTTATTTAATACTTAAAAAAAAAAAGAGAATGTATTATAAAACAAATCACATATAAAATGGAGCTTTTTGTAGTCTCCAGGTTTTTCTCCTGTTTTTATGGTGTCCTGAAAGAATTGCTTCTTAGATGGTTACTCTAATGATGTTCCTTTCCCTTGATAAATGTAGTAAATCAGTGTGGTATAACACCATAGCTACTAGCTTTAGCTGAATGTAAATCTAAGTATTTCTAGTTTTTGTAAAATGTACGTGATGGTAGGCTTTTTTGGTGATTGCTGTAATCAAGCAGACTGAAAAGTCTGCAGGGGGAATTTCTTTCCCTCCTAACCTCCTACTGCAAGAGGTTCCAAACCGTTCTGGTCATGCAGACATTTACTATGGCATTAATACAACAAAATAAAGAAAAGAAAAACCAGTAAAAGATGTGTAGAATAAACCAGGAGGCTGAGGAGGATTTTGAGGGTTTTGAGAGAAATCTCATAACTTTTTCAAGTAAGTGTGACTACATGGTATTGCTGTATGACATAATTCTTTGGAAAGAAGGCAAAACACAAACCTTTAAAAATTTGTAAATGCTCATGTTAGTAAGATGTATGTCCAAGTTGGGTATATTTGTTCCAGAATCTGATGTTTCAGAACCTAATGTTATTCTGATATCTATTTTTTAGGCATGTGCTCTGTTCCACAGTAGGAAGGTAAGCTGTCAAGCCTTAAGGTCTGATCTAGCAGTTAAATTCCAGCATGGTAAGAATGAAAGCTGTTACAGTGTCTCCAGTGTGCAGAACTTTCTCACCTGAGTGAAACTTAGGCTTTTTTCTTAAGCATCAAAAATCAGAATGGAAAATCTGAAGTTCATGCTGAAAGCAACTGCTGAAAAACGAACTGATGAAGAATTTCCTGTGATTGTTAAGCTTCAAGGAAACTCACCTGCCTGTTCCTATTTCTTTATTCCAAAGGGTATAGCTCTAGTTTATGCACAATGGTTTCAGTACATGACTTTTCTCTTTGGCTTGGCAGTTGATCAAAGCGGATTAGGGAAAATACTAGTTGTCATTTCACCATTGTTTTGTCAGAAAAGGGTTCAAGTAGACTTTCTGTGAGTGCTTTGATGAACAGAACATCTTTCTGGAAAAGCCATCTGAGGCAAATTTCTGTATAGCATTAAACTGGGACATCATGGATTATCTTTAATATTAGAAAAATCTTTTAATTCCTTGATAGCGTGTCTTGTATTCCATTATTGTTGTGTGTAAGTTGCTGTGAGGACTCATCAAATCATAAGGGAAATTTTAGATGTGAAATAGTAATAATTTTCAATATTTCTTACCAGAACAGTAGCAGCTTTTAGTATACTCCAGAATAATTTTAGCAGTCCTTCACATTCAGATTATTCCTAGGAACCTTTTTCTGCACCGAATAAACACCTGCTAAAAATGTTCTACCTGACTTCAGCCTCCAGAAAGTAAATTCAGCTGTGCATATGAAAAGTAAGCTGAGGAAAACTACTTTAAAATGAATGGTTGAGATCTTCTTAGCATCTAGAAAGTAGCTAATGATTAGGGTGAATTCAGGAGCTTTTTCTATGTTTCAGATGTTGGGAAAACATCAGCCTGGAGCCATTTGAGATAACAGTAAAATATATATTCTAATTCCTTCGAAGTATAAATTTAAACTTAATACCCCCTAGATGCTGACATTCTAACTAGCAGCCATTGCAGGAAAAAAACTCAGCTGCAGAAATTCCCTATATTTGGATAATTAGGTACTCTCTCAATTCTTCAATGATAAGTACACAATTAAAAAAAAAACTTTGTGCTGTACCTACGTAAGTTTTGACTGTAATTCAATAGGTTACTTTACATTTTGTGATTTCATTCAATGTAAATTAAATCTTTGATATCAAGTACTGCTGCTTTAGAGAAACAGATCTTAGTACTGGGGACTTGAGCTGCAGGCTGTTGAGTGTGTTTTGCCTCACATTAGCTCAGAACCCATGGAGTGACCTCAGTAATTGTTGGAGTGCATTAGGTGCACTTTTGGAGTGCATCTCATTTAGTTTTGTCCAAAGTAAATTCCACATTCATACTTTGCTTCTTCTCTGCATTGTGAACTGAAGTGTGGTGACTGAGGACTCTCAGGAGACAGCTTAAAAGCCACGTTCTTGAACCAAGCACAAAAAACTAATAAGGACGCACTGTTGTTTTTGTCTCCGCGGGGTTGTGTGTGCCTCTTAAAATTCTTGTGCATGCCAGAGGTGTCTTCCAGTGGGTAGCCATAAGGAGACCTTCCCCGAAATGGAAGGTGACAAGGAAGATACTGGCTCTTGAACTGTTCTTGTGCATTTTGTGAAGGTGATGTGGGTGAGGGCATAACCTTTTAATATCTGGATATTCTAGAGAAGGTGAGATGTCTTCTGTTAACTAGCCTTGAAATGGCTCTTAACTTGATAGCCCAAAGTAAAGTTCAGTAGTATGTAGAAGTATTTCAAATGTCCAAAACTAGCCATAGAATTACAAATTTTTATAGAAGTTATAGCTGAGGAAATGACAGAAAAGGCATGTTTAAATTAATCCATAGTTTGAATAGGCCTGCTTGTACCTATCTGACTTGTCTGTTAGGAAAATACATGCAGCACCTTTTCAAGGATTTTATCTTCCTACATTCACTACATCTCAAGTGAGTTACTGAGAGAATTTTCTTGTGGTGTACCATGCAGTCTGCTATAAGTGGCCAGTGCTTTAGAACCCAACGGGACTCTGTCCAGGTTTAATCTTGGGCATGATTCTATCATCACGCTTCTTGTTCACTGCCGTGCTGTGCTGGCATAACCTGTTGTGTGGCTGTGCAGGCAGGGAACTGAAACAGCTGAAAATTACCCTGCCAAAAAAGAAGGATCCTTTTGAGCTGAATCAGTTATGTGATCTGGTTCAGCACTGAGCTCTGCAGACTTTTGCTCCTGTAGGTGAATGGTGAGGAAGACTGGCAATTTTTTACCTCTATTGTCAATTTTTTTCAATTCTGTTCTGTCTTCTATCCTGCCATTTTTTTTACTCTGTGCAAAACATACTTAACTGGCTAACCTAGTGGAAAACTTTCTTCTTTTGAGAAATCAGTTTTCTGCAGCCAGAACAAACTGAATCAACTTGGCAGGGGACCTCAGGAGTGCCAGTTTGAGGGAGGAGCTGGATTGTAAGGTGGGATAGGTAAAGGTGGGAGATACGACTTCTGTTTTCTCAACACCGCTCAAACAGATGTAACCATATGCTAAGTCTGTGTAGTTCACTTGCATCAATTGCAAAGGTAGTCTTGATACTCCTTTATCTGGCTGTGTTGCCTCCTTTCATGCAACTGTACTTTGTCAGGCCAGGTGTCCTCTAAATACCAGGTGGTATGTACTCATGGACAAGCAAAGGCACTATCTCTGCTCAACAATAAGCAGTAAAAAAAAAAAAACCATAGTGAAGGAAGGGAAGGATTTGCCTATTACAGGGAATTTTTTTGAGGAGAGGGTAAGTCAAGATATATTTTTCCATTTTGTGTGTAAAGACCTTTGATTCATGTAATAATAGGTGAATATGAAGGCTGTTATAGGCATTTGTGCTTAGCAAAGAGCTGAACATCTGAGAACTTGCATGGTAAGTAACTAGAAAAGCTGAACATTAGATTTCTGCAGTGTTAAATTTGGAAAATGTGAGCACTATGTTACACATTTACAGGCACATAAGGTCACTTTATGAATGTATTAATTTTTTAATAGTCAAAATGTCTTAACATTTAGTTTTTTAAATTTATGGTCTTGACTATCGTATGCCTGACAGAACTAATTTGAAGACTGTATACGTATGATTAATACACATACACAGGTAAACATTTATTATAGTGTATCAGTAATTTTTTATAAAAAGGAAAGTGACACATTTTTGCCAGGTCTGATTTC
This sequence comes from Cyanoderma ruficeps, assembly GCA_008694505.1. NCBI lineage: Eukaryota > Metazoa > Chordata > Aves > Passeriformes > Timaliidae > Cyanoderma > Cyanoderma ruficeps. Next base: position 20,058,648 of record VZDJ01007753.1, on the reverse strand, counting down.
CCTTTTGCTTGAGGGATTTCTTTGGCACCATTCAATCTGTCATCTTACTTGCACTCAGTATAGTTTTTCTAAGCATGTCTCTAGCCCAGTCTAGCTATTATGCTAACTTCGAGGCTGCTGGCCTGATATGTACTAAATGGCAGATGATGTGCTGCTGACTTACTTTTCTTCTGTTGGACATCTGTCTGTCTGTTTGTCAACTACTTAAAACATCTGCATGCAAGATCATCATGTAATTTTGTTTCTGCCCTGCATGCCTTCTTGCTGATGTGGTCAGATTCATTACCTTTCTCTTGAGTGGACTGTTATCCATGTGATTGATGGAAGTAACTGGAACAGCCAGTGAAAGGCATCAGCTATTTGGGTAAGCCAGGCTTTGAGATTCTTGATATTTCCTTCAAATGGGGGAGGGACTGGGGTGAAGATGAGGACAGATTCTTCAGTTCTATAATTGTGGTTAGTGGACCATGTGCACTTATTTAAGTCTTTAACTGCAACTCAGAAGCCTGCTGGTCCATGGATTTGCCTAATATTGTGTGTTTCCATGGTCTCCATGGCTACTAATTATGCACAGATCATGGTTTTGGTATCGAAACACAGTGTTTGGAGATAAAGGTAGCTAGCTGAACTGAGTTTTGTAAATTGCTGTCCTGGTTTAGGGCAAGTTTTGGGAGGAAACCTCTGAATGGGGTCCATCTAGAAAGCAAATTCAAGTGGCCCCTTCCCCAGCTGGTCCAGGAAAAAAATTCCTTAGAGAAAGAGTGGAAAAAACTGTTTATTCAACAAGAAAAGTGTTCACAAGCATAAAACCCCAACAATATTAAACAATAAAACCTCTTGCCGTTCTGAAGAGAGATGGCAAAATGGAGAAAGTCCTTGGGTGTAGCTCTGCTCGCTCAGCCTCTTATCAGTCCAGCCCCAGTGGGGCCCAGCCATGAGCGCCAGGTGTTTTCTGGGTTTTTCAGTCCAGAACAGGTAGAACAGGTTTAAACAGTTCCAAAAAAAAGAAAAAAAAAAAACAGTCCAGGGAACTTCTCTGCCTCAGCTAGCTAAAAACTAATTAAAAAGCAAAGGAGAGCTCTGTCTCACTGTCCCTCCATAGACAGCACAGTCTGGGAGTAGAATGTGGAGGAGGGAGTGCAGTTTCTGAAAACAAACCCCGTGCTTCTTCTTTCCCCACATTTGCTCTCAGAACCAGTCTTAAAGGTGTAGAAATTTATATCCAGCATAAACAGAACAGACAACTGGGGGTACAAGCCTCACAAAATCACCCTGGGACAATTGCAAATGTAAGTAACATCTTCAGTATTCATTATGTACATCTGTAGTGGAAGTGTGATTTTTGAAGTAGCAGAAAATACTGAAATGCTGTAGTCACTGTAAAAGGAATCGTAACATAAAAGAACAGTTTGGCTAGGGAAAAAAGTTAAGGATTAATAATAAAAATGGAATTTTATGGAAAGTGTCAGAATAAGAAACCATAGAAGGAATCGATAACCACATTATGTAAAATCAAAACAGTATTGTAAAGGACAGCTTCTAGCAAATAATGTAGAGACTGAGGTCATACAAATGTGGTATAAAGGCTGTTAATGGACAGCAGACAAGCTCAAGAGGGAAAAGATTTGTGTGCTTAAGGATTATGCATTTGTAGGTATGTGAAGCATCCTGTTCACTAGAAAAACTTAACAAGAGCAAAATTAGGAAATTGTTTCTATGAGAAGAATAGCCTAATAAAATCAATATACACTAGGTGTTTTTAATCCCAATAGCCTCTCCTTAAAAATCCCTCACTGAGCTTTATTCAAAGCTGATGAGTATTGAAATCTTTTAGCAATTCTTTATGAATCCATTTTTTACTCCATTGTATTAATGGTGAAATTAATTCCATCTAGAGCTCTCGTCTGACCATGAGCTCTCATTTATCTCTGCAAAATTATTCCTATATATGGTGAACAAAATGTGAACTGATCCAGATGATAGTATTTTGCCAAGCCAGTTTTCAGTGAATTTCTTTCAGTTTACTAGGAGTAAATGCTTGTGCCCACACAGTAGAGAAGGGAACAAGTTGCTGCCAGTGTAAAGAAAGTGGGATTTTTTTTTCTTTTGCTAATAATGCGTGAAAAAAGCTGGTTTTTTGCCAAGACATTAGTGGCCCATGTATTTGGGAAGAATACTGTTGCCAGGGCTTCAAAACTTGTATTTTTACTGCAGTGTACTTTCATCAAAATCATAAGTTACATTCTTTGAAAAGATTGTGGGGATACAATTACACTTGGTAGCCTTGTGCACCGTCCATTGACCACTGATTTCAATTTCAGAGTCAGTGACCTGAGGCTACATATAGTGCTCCAAAACTCAACAACCAGTCATTCACTTAATCATGCTCACAGAAGGATATGCTGGTTGTGTGTCTGTAGGATATTTCTCTGGTTTTTTTGGATACAAAATTATTGTCTTCCTGGTTTTGAAATAATTGTGCTACTTCTGGTGATGTCTGGTTGATCTATGAATCTGCTCCTGCTTTAGTAATGTCTTCCTTCAGGAGATTAGATTAGATTCTGTTTATTTTAATTACTTTTCTTTATTAACCTGTATAGAATAACCTGATATTTGTTGGGGTTTCAGAATTTAATTATAGCTCCTATTACAACTGATTAAAAAGAAAAAAAGTTTCGAAAAAATGTGAGGAGTGGGAAAGTACTCCCAAGAGTTTCAGCCGTTCCTTTTCCCCCTTAATCTTTTCACCATGGAGCAAGATGCTTGAGCATACTACTTTCTTAAAGACTGCAAGAGAATAAAGCATTAAAAACCTTAGCTCTTCTTTAAAAACAATGGAAGAGAAAGATGTGATGCCAACAGATTCCTTTGCTGTCATTTTCTTCCATGTCTGACTTTTCATCCTTGTATTTGGTGTAGATCGTGCTGGCTAAATACTGGAAATGACTTTTTAGTGATTTTCTGCTATTTTTTGCATTGAAAAGACCTTTTTGTTACTGTTATTTTTGTTCTTGTGCAAGTTTTATTCTTTTGTGAATTGACAAAGGCATACTTCCATTGGGACTGACTGTAATATCTTCTGTTGCCTATATCATGACAAGTTATACTGAAATCTTTCTCAGCAGTGTTGTTTTCTTGTTTGGTTTTTTTTCTTTGGATGTATGTGTCTTGATACAGAGTTTGTTGATCAAGTACATCGTATGTCTCATTCAGATTATTTTTTGTGTTAGATGAGAAAGTCAACCTCTTGAATTCAACTAGATTGAGGGTTTTCTTACAGAATTTCTACTAAATTTGAAGTGCTTCTTTTCTTGGAACATTTTTATTTGTACCTGCTTTGAATTGATGTCTCCTGGAATCTCAGAATTTCATTATTGGGTTATCAGGTCAACAGTTGCAATTACCCTTGTTTTCTCATCTCTTTCTTACTTTTCTTTCTTAAATCTGACAGGTGATAAGGCATTTCTTCCACTTAGCCTCACATTCCTGAATGACTTCATAGGCAACTCTATGAAAGGCTTTTCCTGTAGTCCATCTTTCCTGTATTAGCATAGCTATGAGAAGACTGTTTTCTGTCTATAATTGCTTGTAAATATTACTACTTTTGACTATGGCTGTTTCTTTCAAGACTTTTTTTTTTCTGTGTTACTTTCATTTTGCAGCCAGTGATCTTTCTGATAGTCTGTTGTCCAGGAGGATATAGCTGGAGAATGTACTTTAATGCAGTACAAAGGAAGTAATTTAAAGAAATCACTAAAGGATATTGTGGTGGGTTGACCCAGTGCAGCAGCTGAGCCCCCACTCAGAGGCTTACTCACTGCCCCCAGGCAGGATGAGGGACAGAATTAGAAAAGCAAAAGTGTGGAAACTCATCAGCTGAGATAAAGGCAGTTTAATATGTGAGAGGAAGGTGTGTACCTTACTGAGATCAAGCTAGACAATACCCCCTGCTCTCCATTTACCAAGCCAATCATCTCCTTGTAGAAAGTAGATGTTGTTAGACTGATCTCTGTGTTCTATGGCATTTTTTTCCCTACCAATTAGTCAAACAGGTAGAAAAGTCCAATTTTCCTTTGTATGTGGCCTTCTACCAGACAAAAAGCATCAATAAGAAATTTTATAGCTTGTTCTGCAAACCTATCTGCCCCGTTTGTTCAGGAATACAGGCAATTTATAGAGCAGTGCAAGGAAGCAATGCCCCACTGTATGGCTTTGCCAGCTGGTACCCATCATCCTGTAGGATGAAGAAAGACTTTTATGAACATATTTTGTCTGTTTACATTGTTGGCCAATGACTGTTCTACAACTGGTCAGTAGCATTTTTACTTCTCTCCTGTGTTAGCTTTTTGTAGTTGCTGAGAAAGCTTCGGTGATTCATCTCCTTTTCTTGTCCCTTCAGTGGAATCAGAAATGGAAATTCAGCTTCCATACTTTCAAGGAGTTTCCTTCATAAGGAAAATAAAAAGTATACATTCTAACTGTAAGTTCCATTTAATTCAATGTAATATATTTGCAATGTTCCCCTGGGCTGTTACACAACTATCTAATATCAATTACTGTATATTGATGATACATTTTAAGATACTAACTGTTTTTTAAAAATTTTGTATGTGAATGTAATTGAAGAAAATCCTTTCATTGGGTGCCCAAATGAGATCATTTGAGTAAGGATGAGTTTTAAAGCTATTTAAAGCTCACAGTACTCCACAGCTTCACACAGTTCTGTGATTTATTCCATATTAGATGTAATTTCAGATACTAGGTTGTGAGTGATAGCATTATTTACTGTGCATGAAATTCTTTCTGCCAAAATACATTACTTTTTATTTATACATTATACAGGTTTCTTTTATTTACATGAATACTTTGCCAATGCTTAGGTAAAGAGGTAGTCTTGAAACTTATATTCTAGCACATAGGCTACGTGTTAAAAAAAAGGTTTTAAGTCTCTGAGGACAAGAGCCATCACTCAGCTGATATGCAAGGTCCTGAAATAAACTTGGATTCTTGTATTAGCTTGGATTCACTCATAATTAACTTTGGCTACTCTAGCCTGACTTTTAAAACATAGCTTACTATGTAAAAACCACTCATTGGTTATTAAAGAATTTCAAGAGAACTAGTATAATGTAATGTATGAGATAAGACATCCCTAGAAGACACAGTCAATTTGAGTGTTAAATGAGATGTCAGTTATTAAATATGTATATAACAGTCTCTGCATCAAGGGCGTACATATAATTTATAAAAACAAAATTTAGCAGTTGAGAGATGCTCTTAGAACACAGATGATACTTTTATTTCAGTTCAGTTTTTCCCTTCTGAAAGAAAGTGAGTGTTTTTTTAGGATTTTTCTGTGCTTGAATATGGTTTCTTACTAAGCCTTTCCACATCAGGTAACCAGGATCAGATGTTTTGAAAGCATTACATGGACAGCTTTGTCTTCGGTCTTATTCTTTTTAGTTCCTTGTTTCTTTTAACAGAATACTTTTGTATAGCATTTGTTAGCTGAATAGCTAAAATTCTGCTCAAACAGTTTGTCTACTCTGTTTTAAACAAATACCCATGTGAACTCACTAGTCTGTTCAAAGTAGCTAATCCAGAGAAGTATAATCTGTATATTAGAATGACATAATGTATATTTTTGTTGTATATTTTGCTTTAAGAGAGTCAGCTTTGGATTTGGATTTTCCCTCAATGTCTGTCATATTCATATTACCAAAGCTTTACCTTTCTGGACGTGGCCTACAGTGCAATCACTAAACTAAAGGGAAGACATGATATTTAAAAAGAGTATTCTAAAAGTAATATTTACATATTTCTTTGATAACTAAGGTTTGCAAAACTCTTAATTTACTGAGGCATTACTAGTCTACTGGAAATGACATACATGGAATGATACATTTTGCCTTCCTCTTACATCTGAGTGTTCACTTCTGACTGCATCCGTTCTTGCTCCAGGGATAAGAATTTGAGATGGGAAGTTGAAGAAGCTCCAGTAGTTTTAACTTAATGTGGTACTCAAAAGTATATAACAAGTTTCTAAAAAAATGGACAAACATTTCACAATTAATTTATCATACTGAGCAACCTGTGTCAACATTACCTGTCTTGTGTGTCTTAAGGGTAGGCTGAAGATTTTTGAATGAAGACAAACAAAAAAATAGTACATNTGGAAGTTGGAAAAAAAAAAAAAAAAAAAAAAAGGAAGAAAAGCTGCAGTTGACACAAGAAGGTGGTTAGCGTTAACATACAGTGTGATGATGGATGTCAGGGGCAGAGGAGGGTGTTAAGTCATTGTTTTAGACTTGTGAGGTCGATTTACTAGAGTTTCTGTGTTTCCTGAGCAGAGAATATTGTGTTGATCGAGTAATTTGGGGATATTTTGGTTGCTCCAGGGAATGCTGTATTAAAAGTAGAAGCAGCTTTAAATATTCTTTAAAGTAGAGTGCAATGCCTTTATTCTCTCTGTGGAGCATGCTATTAGGAGCTATATCCCTAGCTACACACTTGTGAAATAAAAAAAGCTTCATGGCTGGAAAGGTGCCCAAATTCTGAGAAATCTTGTCTTTCTGAAGAGAGATTAATAGTCAATCAAAACCAGGTATCTGTAACACTTTGTAGGTTCGATCCACAGAGAGACATAGATGTAGTGATGCTTCAGTATCTTAAACTTTAGTAGTTTGGACCATACAGTGGGAGGGAAGAGAACAGGGTTCATATACTTGCATTTTGAGCTATCATTGAATTTTGTTTTCCTGTTAAAGGGCAAGTGACGAAACAGCAATAGTCCATGGAGCAGGGACTAGAATCTAGATGTTCTCTCCCAGTTGAGCACCCTGGTTATTAGGCTGCAGTTTGGTCCTTGTTAATTGTTCAGATGCTATAGCATTTTAATTTTTAGCTGGGTACTTACCTAGCTTTAGCAGACAAGAAGCTTGTTACTATCCAGCCTTTTAGTTTCCTAATTAAAGTGCTCTTCTGGGAAATAACTGCATGGTTTTCAATCCCCGTATGCTAAGAGGGAATTAAATCCAAGTTCCTTGCCTCTGTGGTACTCACTGCAATCTGGTATGTATCTACAGGAAAAGTTCTGGATTGGTGGTCCCAAGCCATTTGTAGACCCTTGCAGGGCTGTTTCACAGCCCCCACCACTATCCTTTCCTGGGGGGAGTATTTGCTGCCTTGAGTATAACCTCTGTGTTACCTTGCACATGGGCCTCCTACAGTGTCTTGGTGGAGCTTCGGCCTTCTATAAAGCCAGAAAAATTAAGTGCATTTATCATCTCTATTTCTAGGGAGATCCTGTGGTGTTTGTTGGATTACTTCGTATGGGACTTGAGGGCCTGAATTTTGCTTATACGCAAAAGTACTTTCATTACATGCTGCCAAGAATTCAGACACCATGCAGATGATGAGAAAACATCATGCTTATCAAGTATTTGAATATGGTAATCCCAGGAGCACTGTTTTTTGTTGCCATTTAAATAAAAATGTCTTAACAGCTAGAAAGTTCTGGATGCTTTATTAATGCACTTGAAGGAATAAAGCTGCTGGACAACCAGATTTCCTTTCAGTTGTTTAAGTTAAATAACAATAAATATATTTTTAAAGAAAATCAAAATAACTAAGTGCCCATTTCACTTAAGAAGGTTTTTTCTTTTGTGGCCTCTCTGATGCAGTCTTCTTCAGTGTCTTCTCATAACAAAAATTATTTGGGTATACTTTAAGATTGTAGCAAGCAGGAAAAAAAATTTGGGGTGCTCTCCCCAGCAGTCTTCCCCACAGCCTTGTTGACGTGCCATATGATTAAAAAGAAGAAGAAAGAAAAAAACATTTGAAATCAGTTCTCCTCCCCTTAGTTTGTTGCCTTCCTAGATAAATAATTCCATGGTAGCACTGCATTTTTAAATTATATACACTGAGTATTTTCACAATTATCATTTACCATCCTAATTTTTTTGGTAGTGGTGGTTCTATGCAAAATCAAAATTGAAGTTACTACAAGTGATTGGTACCAAGTTTTTGGTTTTGTGTTTTGGTGGGTTTTTTTGGTCGTTGTTTGGTTGTTTTGTTTTGTTGGGGTTTTTTTGTTGGTGGTGGTTTTATGTTTGTTTGTTTCTTCCTGAAAAACATAAAAAGTGCTGATGTGACCTTGTCCATATCTTAGCTAGCGGGTGCCTTTAGAATAAGATGGTACTGCATCATAATTTCCTGATGAGTTACAGCGTCATGATGGCATGTGCTCCCACTCAGAATCTATTTTAAGAAAGGACAGAAGCACTTTCTTATAAGTAATCTTGTACTCAAAAATACTGGATTGGAGTGAAGAAAGTCTACAAAGTAATGATGTTCTTTCTGGAGATCAAAAGAGAACTAATGGAAAAGTAATTATTTAATCTGTATAGTTAAAAAAAACTTAGCAGAAAAAAAGCTTCAGCAGCATAATCTCTCTTTTTTGTATTAGTTTATACATATGTCCATATAACAGATTCATACAGCAGAAGAAATACTAAAGACTTTGTCAGAGAAACTTGTGGCCCACTTAATTAGGCAGAACTTTCAGAGACTGTTTAATGTTTAACATTGTAGTGGACCTTAAAAATTGCAGCATGTGTTTTTCGAAATTTGTTATCAAATTTTCTGTGTAACAGAGCATCTGATCTCTTTGCTCAATGAGCCTGTTTTGACACTGGTTTCAGTTTGTCAAGAAAATGTAATTCATTTGAGCACAATGATTGTATGAGCCAGGTCTTAAGAGGAAACTCTTCAGTGTGCTGTAAATACTGACCCACTTGGACAGCTCTGTATTTTCCCAGAATGTAAGGGTCCTGAAAGTGTTTGAGGATACTCTGTACAATTAATGTTCATTGAATTGACCTTAATAAGGTGAGCACAGGTTTTTATAAACCTGTTAGTTCCAATTAGCTGTATTTTAACCCAAGATCTCTATCACTCAGCTACATACACTGTAAACTGAACGTAGAAAACCTTTTGTAATAGCCATATATTGCACTTAGGAAACAGGGCAGCTGAGTACCACCATTACACAGATTAGTACTAATAGAAGAAGAAAAACTGGTACAAACCTAAATATTTCAAGCCATGAGCCATAACATTTTCTGGTGGACTAGAATATTTTCATCTTCTTTCTGTGCTGTTTTCCTATAAGCTTCCCATTATCTGAATAGAGCTAATTCAGTTGTGCTATTAACACATTGCTATTTCTTGAATGGCATGTGGGAATAATCAAAATTTGGAAAATGGAGCATAGAGGGGACTGACTTCACCTAGCTTGCTTATTTTTACGTTAACAAAATGTAGGTAAGAAGTCTTTAGGTCTCTGCAGTCTTCACTTACAAAATTAGGACTCTGTATTTAATGAATGAGTGCAGTGAATATGCATGTAGCCAGAATTGCCTGATTAAATAATTTGCTATGATAAGTGTAAAAGGCTATCACCCCAGAATATCAGAGACTTCCAGCCTGTGACATGTGAAAATAACTGATTTTGAGAAACACAGAAGCTTCATAAAGAAGTTTGACCTGTAAAGCAATGTTACGTTTTTAAGGTTTAATTTGTGGAGTTCTGCTGTGATTAAAAAAGGGCTCTTTCTTTGGAAGTAGATATACCAGTTTTGCAAAGCATTCTTTTCTATACATGTAGTAAAATCATCTCTCTCTAAGCATTGGAATTCTGCATTTTATAGGGAATAAATATTTTTGTGGCAAGCTCCTTCCTAGCAGCAGGCTTGACACATTAAGAATAATTCTGGTGAAGGTAGTGTATGATTCAAATCCAATCAAGGAATTGAAAATTACTCATAGGATGCAGTTGCTCCCATATCTCCAAACAGTATGGTGTTTTGGTCATGCTTATTTTTGTGACCAGGTAGCCTGCAGGCTAATAATTGTTGGGTTTCTGTTTGAAGGTGCATTGTATACACAACATTGTACATTTTACTCACTTCATAGCTTCAAAGGAAAAAAACAAACAAACCAAGTCCCAAAACTATACCAAAAACATGAAGAGGAACATTTCCTTCATGACTGACAGAGCATTCATGTGAGCAAAACACAAATGAAGGCATATTGGAGGTAACATTTTTGAAACACTGTAAGCGCAATAACTCGCTTTATTTAGTATGCTTGATACTGGTTTTTTTTCTGTTAAGTAGTTAATTTGTTGAGGTTTACTTGAGGTATGGAAATGTCATTGTTTTGATCTTCAGTGGATGTGTAGCTTGAAGAACTTTTCTTGTTTACTGATACTGTGTGTGGGAGGGGTAGATTTCTGAATCTCAGTTTCAGATAAGATGAGTATTGTGTGACAGACTGTACTGGGAAATTGGACTTAGCAGGAGCTAGGGAGTCCTGCTGAGGTCAGGATTCTTGTTAACCTGTGCCTCTTGAACTGGTTGCCTGAATGTGAGTCAAGAATAATGTTTGCCTGATTCCATTGCATCTCAGTCAAGCTGTCAATAAGTCAGCATTCTTCTATGTACAGTTTTTTAATGTGAAAGAGAATATTGCCTTCTGAGAAGTCTCCCTCTTCATTGCAAAAAATCTGAGCATGCATTACAACTTATTTCAGTTTCTGCTAATAGAACAAATTTCTGTTTTCCAGTCTGCCATTTTTAGATTGAATAATATAAGTAATCTTCTCATTGGATGGTCCTGTCATAGGACACACATGTGCGTGTGACACATTTTCTGTTTCTCTATTTAGACTAGAAAAATAAAACTAATATCCAGGGTCAGAGGACACTGATTTTTTCCTGTCTTTCTTGGTGTTCTGTAGGAAAATGTAATTACAGTACTATCTTAGACTAGAATCAATATTGTATACTACCATGTTGTAATAGGCATTAGGATTAGTTACTTAGCATTTTTATTTTTCCCTTTCTTGTGTCGCAGTATAACTTCTTATTAAACCACAAATAAGACGTATCTTTTCGGGATTTTTTAGTCAAATTCAGTAGGTATTTAGATAATATATTTATAGTTCTATAATTGTAACGCTTTTGTAGCCATAATTTCATTTAATGGGGTTCCAAAGGTAATGTTTTGATCAAGGAGGCCTCAAATGTATATATTCATATATGTATTTGTAAAAAATTCTTGCTATTTGTCGACTTAGCAGCATGTCTTTCTTTTTTTCAGCTTGTGTTTCCTATGGAAGAGGCTTTTGCAAGTGGGAACTGTTACCTTATTTTTGAACTCCTTGGTTATTTTCAATCAAATTTGATAGAGAAATAGCAGTATTGAAAATGTTGGGCACCTATAGGTGCCTAGAATATCCACCAAGGAAAGGTAGAAGGAATATCCAGCAAGGAAAAAGACTTCTGTGCAAGTTCGTCCCTTCTCAGAGAAATGGCACTTCATTTATTCCATCACCCATGGAAATTCGGTTTGCTGAATGAACTAAACTGAATGTAGAAACACAGAGGATTCAAACATGTATTTGCTTTCTTTTTGTTGGGACATAATTTAAGCCATATAAATATTTTTTATAATTTACTAGTGGATAGTGACCAATACAAAATGTTTTAAACTTACTGCCAGTTCACATCCAGGAAAAAACATTCTTCTGAAATACAATAAATTGGTAGAGGATGTAAGTGTGTGCATTCAATATGTTATATAGTTTTTTGCTCTGCTTTTTTGTAGTAATGGCTTGCCTATTTCAGTCCTGCTAAGCTCTTGATTGCTGTGACACATTACGTTAATCACTAATTTAGAACGGGTTGTTGAGTTGCAGGACTATGCTGTCAAAAGATATGTGACCGAAACTGAATGCATCTCATCAGCTTGCAGTATAAAATGAGAAAGAACAATGGGTTGTAAATGAGAAGACATTGTACCATGAAGGAAGAGGCAAGGAAGTCTCTGCACAAGTGGTGAAAATCAAATTTAAAAAAGAAAGTTGCCTATTAAAAATTTCATTGGGTACTCCAGCATAAGACCGCTGAAAGTAAGCTGCTGAACTTTTTTTCCCTCCAAAACTAAATGTAGGGTTTGATCTATGATTGTGCAATAAAGGATTACTAACCATGCTCTGGGATTGCAAACTCTTTTTAAAATTTATTTTACAGAAACTTAATGAGCAAGTCCAGGAGTATATTCCATGTGTTCTAGCTCTTGTTTCTCCTTGCACAATTTGTTATATACGTGTTTTTCTTGAAGTTGCCAAAATACGAAACTGCTGACACTTTGTTTTCAACATGTTGCACTTTAAAACTTCAAATAATGATTCAGGATTTGTATGACTTTCTTAATACACTGTTCTTGTTTCTATGAAAAACATTTTTTCTATGGAAAGCTATTTATTTTTGTAAATAACACTCAACTTTTATTTTCCATGCAATGTCCATGGTCAAAGGTAAAGATTGAGTGGCCACTGGCAGATGTCAAAGAGCTGCTTAATATGCTATTCATGTCCTATTCTCTGTAGAAGATATTCTAAAAACACCTTCTGTGTTCTAAAAAGTGTTATAGAAGTTCATAGCATTAAATAAGTGTTAACGTTTTCTACTTTATTCAAGTTATACCAACATCAGGCTTTTATCTTGAATTTCTTCTTTATTTATCATAATACCTTCTTCCAGTCACTCGCATGCTCACATCCGTCATCCTCTCCCTAACCCAGCCTAAACAATAATGTCCCATTCCACTCACATCCTCTCTCTCACCCACTACAATCACTCTTGTGGGAAGCGTGCAGAAAAAGTAGTTGTAAAAAAAAATTGGATTATTTCCATGCAGTCTGAGTTGATTGCATTGGTGCAGAATGCAAAGACCAAAATTCTGGATGCTAAAGTGAGTGCTTCTAGGAAGAAGTAGTTTGATGGACTGTAGGAGGAGAAATAACATTTTGCTTATGGCCTGCTAATTACAGAAGGTGGTCTCTGTAATTTTTCGTCAAGTTCAGCTTGCACAAAAGGGGAAGAAAACCAAAAAATCACACTGAGCATATATAAATTGAGGCAGCTACCTAAAGGGAAGTCAGAAAGAGAAGCTAAATGGTTCGTGATGCTGTGCAATCCGTTTAAAGTCATTGTATCAGTCTCAGAACTGGAGTGTCGGCTGCAAAAGGAAAGGCTTCAATTGGTTGACCTCTAGCTTCTTCGAATGGTGCAATGTATTAGCCTCGGTTTTTTCTAGATCAGAAGGCTGTTACTGTGCCTTGCATCTCCCATGCAGCCTGTGTACCTGTGTTTCTGTTCTGTGAAAACCAAGTCGTGGAGCGCTCCTACTTATCTCAGCATGGAACTGGCAAGTAGCCATTGTAAGTGCTACTCTGCAAGAACTGCAGAGTACTCCTCTGTTTCCCCAGGCTTTGATACGGTATCAGAAGACCAAGCAATTAAAGGTGACATGTTGAAACTTCAGGAGAAAGGAAGTCGTTAATAATAAAAGCATGTAATGCAGAGGGGGAAAATACATCAGAGAGGCTGTCAAGCTAAATGCAAAAGTAAGAAGGCAGGCCCAAAAAAGACTGCTGAGAATCAACTTGCTAAAGGCATAGCACCTAATAATAACTAATATTCATGATATCAGGGAACTGAAAATTTATCAGTGTTGGTGGGGTCAGTAGCTGATCAAGATATAAAAGTAAGGGTTGAAGAAAATAAAACCATCATGTGAAAGTTAGGTATGTTTAGGGGGGTTGTTTTTATTTTTTTTAACATGATATTATTTAACTGAAGGTTTTTAGCAAGAGTTACTTAAACTGAAGTAACAGAACTCCGAAAGGAAGTGTTTGGTTGCTTTTTTAAGGGAATATTTATGGCAATGATAGCAACTTTAGACCAAGAAGTCTGGATTCTGTACTGATCACACTTCAGAAGCTATAAAAGAAACTAGTATATTTTCAGCATATCTACTAGTGTATTGGGGAAGGATTGATACAGCTTTTCCTCAGGTTAATTCACTCAGTCTGCTGGAGGGTTTTTTAAATATCTAATGATGCCTTCAATATGAGGCATATGATATAAATTTACATTTTCAAAATGCTTCCAATGGCTCTTAAATTAGTGTCCTGCAATAAGAGCAAAGTCCTTCTACTTAATAGTAATTCGAAAAAAATTGCTAATTAGGAAAATATAGGAATAAATTGTCGGGCTCCTCAGTAGAGGCATTTCCAAACAGAATCATGTAGGAATCAGCTCTGCAGGCCATGACGGTTAACATAAGATAATACAAAACAGCTTCTGTACTATTTATTGCTTCTCATACATCAAGTTGCAGGAGGCATAAATGAAATTATGAGTTAGTAGTTTTAATTATACATATCATTACAATGTCTTCAAAGTTAACCTATACTTGGATAAAATTTGTACTTCCAGTCTTTATAGTTATAGTATGTAGTAGTGATCAATTAATTTTCTACAGTAGCTGTAAAAAGACTTCACTTGCCATTGTTAGAATCAAGGTAACATATGCCATTTATATTTTCACATAATTTTATGGAAATTAGCAGGAAAATTATGGAAAAATTATGGAAAATAGATTTGCCCAAGTATGAACAAAAAAGGCAAATGACAAATATTTAGGGGTTCTACTGGTTTCTCTGAGATTTTGAAAACACTTTCTTACTCTGTAAAATACATTTAATATTGATTGCCACTAAAACAGATTTTCCCATTGTTCTTAATGATACTAAAAGCTACATGGCCTTACTAGTAATCTTAGTTTTAAGATCAGGGTTGTGAATTTGGGGTTAGGGAGCAATTGTTTAACAGAGTTGATTGCAAACAGTTGTACATCTTTAGTCTTTAGTTGTGAATGAGGTTCACTTTCCTAGGATGATCTGAATCACTGGGTGTATTTCTCTGTGGGAATAGGCTGGATACTTAGTGCCGAAGACAGAAATAGAATGCAAGGACTTGGGAGGAATTGAATGGTGAATGTTAATATGTTACTTTCTAAGCTCCTTGCAGAGGAATCTTCTAATAAACACCGTCACATTGAAATTAATAGGAATGCAAAACATCACACTCTTTATTCAGTCTTTATATAATACAACCATTTTTACTTAATTGTCTTTGTCTTGTCTATTTTTTAGACTACAAATCCTAATCTTACTTGGGACCACCAACTACTGTTGCAATGCAAGTCATATTTAGAATTAGTAGGAAGCACTCTAAATGTCTAATTTGTTTTACAGATGCTTAAATGCTATTATAAGTATATTTACACTAGAAAAAATGCTGCTTAGATGTTCTAAATTTAGGGGTGGAAGAGCTTTGTGAAGACTTATTACTTACACATATTTAGCATTTTGTTATGAACTTTCCCATTAACTTCAATTAAACATGTTGATGCTCTCAGTGGAAATGAATATGTAAGTCTTTGCAGGATTGTGCTTTAAGTGGTGAGGGAACAGTTGGCAGAGTGCAAAGTAACAGGATGTGTTTGCCCATGTTGTCGGTGGTCAGAGCATACACGTGAACTGCATTACAGGACTACAGGGCAAACAGCCAGCATATTTGCACCTGAAATGATAAATAAAATTTAGTTTCAGATTATCACAGACATACATCTTCTGAATTCAGTGCAAATAACAAAGGTGTAATATTAGCTGCAAATTACTTACACTAGAATTTTGTTGATGTTTTAAAAGTTAGTGAGAATTAGCTAAAAGTCTGAAAATACTTCAGTAGCTTATTATTTGTAAACTCTTTTGTCTTATTTACTTAGCACCCTGATTTCTCATACAGTGTTACTCTGCTGTCAAGCTGTGCAACTTACTTATGATCAGTATTAATAGCATTTACATTCATTGATATTTATGAGTTAAAAGTATACATGGGTTTTTAGAGACAGTGTCATGTATCAGGGTCAAAAATCAGGGGTAAAAACCAGAAAATATTCTGGGCTGCAGAACAGCTAGAGAAATTTAACCTGAGAACTGTGATTCACAAACAAAATATTTGATTTGAATATAAAATTCTTTTCAATAAAAGTGGAGAAAAAGGTGCAGCCAGAGAACCTAGTGCGACAATGATGGATGCCAAAAGTATCACCTACATCATCCACTCCTTTTGCCATTAGAGGTGCAGGCAGAATCTGTGCCTTCATCAAGATGTGAAATACTGATTAAGCATTTGACCCAGCTGGATCTGGCAAAAGGCCTGTGGTGTTGGCTAGTGTGTGCACAATGTGCCTTCAGCAATCCCAGCCCCTTACAGGTTATGTGATCTAAAATACCTGTCAATAAATAATAACCTGATCTACTGTATTTGTTTTAGCTCTGCATTTCACAACTCTAGGATAGACCTTGGCTTATTTAGTCCATCTGTAGCATCATTCTTTGATAGGGTTGTGCAGGAAAATGCAGATCTTAACCGAAACAGGGTTGCCCAGCACATTGGCCATTTAAATACTGGCCTCTTGCCTTCTGCTATAGACTTCACCCTCATTTTGGCAAGGAGGTAAAAAGAGTTCAGCTTTATTTTCATCAAGTAGTAGAAATTTTGCCAGTTTAGTAATAGATGGATAGAAGGCCTGGCAGTATTCTTGATGCCCATTCCCCTGCTTTCAATCTTGGCCTTGAGATTTTGGCAATAGAAGCTTCCTGTGCTGTGTATAACCATCATTCTACTACAGTTTTGATCTCTAGGCATAGGAAAGAAAAAATTATAGTAGATAACAGGTATTCAATGGGCATCAGGTTTAAGTATTTTCAAAATCAACATTTTATTATAAAAAATTTCAGCATTTTTTACTTGAGCATCGCTCTCAAGAGGACATTCAGCCTGCTTGTCAAGGTATGCTTTTCCCTTCAGTAATAATGAAGTTGGTCTGGTTCTTTGTAAGAAATTTTGCCGTCCTAAAGTTGGTAAGCCATAGGTAGTTTGGTGAAAGGGAGCTGATACTTTCAAGAATTGCAGCTTGCAGTTCTGTGCAAGTGACTCACTAAACAAATAAAGTTCATTTTGCTTTATAGTCTGTTTTAAAGGTTTGAGTTTATTTTGCTGGGGTTTTTTTTTTTACCATTGTGGGGTAGTGCTGCCATGGACAACTTGAATGCATGGAACAGGTCTAGAGTGTGGAGTCAGATGAAGGGCTTTGGTTTAAAAAAACACATGCTGTTGTTCTGCTCAGAATTTTAGAGCTCTACACAGGATTTTTGAGTTAGTCTGAGAGTTGATACCAAAAGGCAGGTTTGAGAGATGTGCATGTTTTAAAGGTAAAAATTTTCTTATAATGCTAATCGTGCCTTTGGCATGCTTTAGATTTTTGAATTGGTAATTTTTTGAATAAGAATTGTAAAGGCATATATCAAAATACTTTAAAGATGGTAAGATGCAATGGTATAATACTGTCCATAAGAAAGAACAGATGACTGTTGTACATTTTTGTTACTTTATTCCTTCAGCTTTGTTAAGAGTTCTGAAGACAGAACTGCATGCTGTTTTCAGTAGCTTTTCAGGGTAAAGGAGTATGTTGTGTTGCTTCACAAATGCAATAGTGCTTGCATTTTGTTCAAACCTCTTGATTGTTGTCCCTCTGACCAATTGACACAATACTCACCAATGATTTGAGTCCAAGCAAATTCTTCTAAAATACAAGAGTTGGTTGCTTTAAATTATGGAAAAGCCTGTGCTAAGTAACTTCTCTGTGTTAATGCAGTTGTATTTTTTTGTGCAATGTGTTTTGCGTGTTTTGAAAGTCATTTTAAGGTCAATGATTATGAAAAGGTCTCCATGGAATTTGGTCAGGCTGTAGCAGAACACATTAATGCTTCTTGCAGATCTCAGCTTTGTCTATCTAGTGAGGTACCTTATTGTTGGTGTTTAACCCTAGTCAGCAACTAAGTAGCCATGCAGCTGCTCGCTCACTTTCACCTCCCTTCTCCCTGCTGTGGGGAGGAGAATCTGAAAAAAAGCCAAACCAAACATCTTCATGGATTGAGGTAAGAACAGATTAATAACTGAAACAAAACAAAATATAATAATATTAATTATGACAATTATAATAATGAGAAGGGGAGTAGAGATGGGAGAAGAGAGAGAGAGAACCTGTTAATCCCCTGAAGTCTCAGGAAAAGGTTCTGCTGCTAAAGAGACAGGAATTAAGAAAACTCATCAATATCCCACCCCAAACCCCCATAAGTAACGCGAAGGATACAAAAGAGAAGCCTAAACTCAACAACCACCTGACCCTGCAGCAGAGGCCTACACCAAACCCACTACCCTGTAATAAGGTTAAAGATTGGATCCAACCAATCCTCCCTAAACAAAACACAAAGACAAGAAAAGTATAATCTATGCCATAATGGTTCCTACTTGGCATCTCTCCAAGGCCTGGCCTGATAAACTGTTGTTAACTCTCAAATACAGGAACCCCTCCATAAACCATTAGCCTTCCTATATTATCTGTCCCAATAGAAATAAACTCCTACTTATTCCAAGTGGGGTAAAACTGAAGAGAAGCAAGTGTTGCATAATACATTGGTGCGCCACACTGATGCCCAGCCTGTCCCCCAGCAGTGATCAGCCTGCCCCAAACAATTCCCCCTATTCGTATACTGGGCATGAGCTTCAGTGATATGGTATTCTTTTAGCCAGTTTGGGTCGGCTGTCCTGGCTATGCTCCCTCTCAGCTTTTGGACATCTTCTCACTGACAGAACATAGGAAACAAAAATCCTCAATTTGGAGTAACACTACTTAGCAACAACTAAAACATCAGTGAGTTATTGACATTATATTTTTGTTCTAAATCCAGAACACAGCACTGTACCAGCTACTAAGAAGAAAATTAACTCTATCCCAGGTGAAACCAGGATACATATAAGGACTCATAACAAGTAACAAACATGCTTCTTTGCTTTTAAAATATCTCTGCAATCTCCTGAGCTCAAGTGTTGTTAAGATATTTACCTAGGATGACTGAGTTCTTTAACAATGGAAGTGCTTTTAAAGTAACTTATACACAGGTTTACGTTTGTAGAAATGAAAATTTTGCCTGTCTTAAAGAATGAGTCACCATATTCTCTAGAATTTGTAGAAGAACGAGCTGTCATATGGTATCATAGAAATTGTTTGGATAGAACCTCTGGAGGTCCTGTGGTCAATCTGAACAGCCAAGCCACATTTTTATTGCCCTTGCCCCATCAAAATTGTAATTACATTTTGGATAGTTTTGAGTTGCTACTAGGTAACATTTTAGCTTCCTCTTTGCCAGTTTGACTAAGCCTAACTCCCATAGTATGTCTTCTTTATGCATTTTCTGGGGCCCCTGACCATCTTGGTGCTTTCTATTGGACCCTCTCTAATTTTTCAACATTGCTCTTTAGCTAGAAATCCCAAACTGAGCAGACTGTTCCATGTGCAGAGTCACAAGTGCAGAGTAGGAAGGAATAGTGACTTGCCTGGATCTTGTGCTTCTCTTCTTATTTTGCTTAGTCCTCAGGCTTCCTGGGTTCTCTGTGTTGAAGCCCTGACATTCATGATGTTAGCTACTCCCTGTAATGTAATGCTCTCTGCAATTTATTTTTTTTTATCATTCAGGGTGCTGATTTAAGAAAAAAACCCAAACAAACTCAAATGAAAAAAACACAAAGCAACTTAAAATCAACCATTTGGGCCGCAGTATTAACCTCTTTGGTATTCTGGTCTTTACAAGCTGCTAAGTAAATGTTGACTCATTTATTGTTACTTTTTGATCTAGGCAGAAGATTTTTAACCTAACAGTTTACTCTTCCACTCTGCTTCTCAGCTTCCAGACAAAGCTGTGTGAGATTGTACCAAAAAACTTCACTGAGGTTTGGTTCCATGAAATGCATAGCTTTTCCCTTAGCTACCTAAGTAATCATATCATTAAAGTTGGCAGTCAGGTTGGTAATTTGACCTTGGTAAAACAATGTTGGCTGTTTCTGTTACTTTATTGTCCATCTTGTGTTTGAAAATTGGCTCCAGGAGGGCATGCTTCATGTGAGCTTCTTTGGTACTTTCTAGTTCTGGTTATCTGGCCTGTTCTGTGGGTCTTTTCACCTTTCTTAGGGATTAGCCTTTTTTGAAACCTTAGGACCTCTCAAACACCTCAACTCTTAGAATTTTTGGTAGCTGTTAGCAATCTCATAATCGCATTGGCCAACCTTTTCAGCTGCCATAGGTGAATGCCTTCTAGCCCCAAGTGTCTGAATATACCTACGCTAAGTATTCCAAAGCTGTTGGTCCCATTGCGTTAGTTTCCCTGTCTTTTCTCAAACCCTGTCAGTACCTGCAGTTATTTGGGAGCAAGCGATGGAACAGGACAAAGAGACATTTCAGTCTTTTCTGCATCACTATCACTGGGCTGTTTTTTACCCATCCACCAGAATAATCTTGTTTTCCTGAACTTCCTTTCTCACTAACAATACCCATCGGATATTTTCTTGTTGTCATTTATGTTCAGCAAAACAAGTCTTCCTTAGTCTTGTCAGTAGTGATGCTTTTATTCTCCTCCTTTGTTGCCTGTTTCTTACTTGTATGTTCTACTCTTGTCATCTTCTTGTAGAAACAGAGCATCCTATCCCTAACTGTGTGGATAAGCACGTTTCAAATTACTGTGAAGAGCAGAGGGGAGAATGTTTTTAGGATTCACTTTGTTAATGGAACTCTTAAGTGGCATAGTGTTTCTATATAGCTTGTCTATAATTAAACAAATTGTGACAAAGGAAAAGGGATTTGGAAAAATATCCACAATAAACCCTCCTACTCCTATCAGTGTCCACGGGTTGGAAAGGATGTTTTAAGCAGCTTCTTAGACTTGTATTTCTAGTCATGAACATCATTTTATTTCTGCAGGCTTGGAGAAATCTGAACTTACTGTTTGACCTGAATAGTACCAATTATCATTGGACTTTAAAACATGGTAGTTGAGAAAAATGAATTATTGAGGAGGTTTCAGCTTTACGTGGCAGTGTATTAGTGTCCCTTAGTAAAATCTAAATATTCCTTCTTCAACTATTGAATTGTGTTTCAGGATCAATGGCTTCAGTAGTCAATCTTTCTGAGAATAAAAATGTGTGATCTGAAAAGCCTAAGTCCTCCCCTTACACGACTGTTATTTATCCATTAAAATAAATGGAATACTTACTATTGATTTGTCTTTGCAGAACATAACAGCAGGCAGCTAGAACTTTGTTTTCCAAAGTGGACTTTGTGTTCCTCTTCTGACTATTCCCTACTCCCTGTCCATGCCTGAAGCACCCATAGAACAAGCGTACTTTGGATGTGAGAACACTAGAGACTTTCAATAGACCGAATTGAAGCTCTTGTATTGGTTTGGTGCTATCTGCCAGTAATGGACAGGGAAGTCTTGGATCAACTGATATTTTCTAGATAGTCAAAAAGCAGATCTGCCCAACCAGAAATTGAACACTCCTTCTAGGAGCCCTGATATTTACATGGTCAGAAAATATATTATGGGGAAGAAAATTAGGAATGCTAAAAGTGTGCTGTTTCTCAAAAATGACTCTAACAACACAATTCCTTTGATCTTCTTTCCAGCAGAAAGGATATAAACAGAGATTTAAACATAACTTTATAGTCATCAGCCATCAGTAGTAGGTTTTTTTTTCCTTAACATAGATTTTTTTGTTGAATTTTGCCTTCCTCAGTATCCTCTACCGCTTAAATCCCACTAGTGATACCTGTATACCCTTTTGTGTGAGGAAAAAAAAAAAATCCACTTCTTGAGTTAAAATTTCTTTCATGCAGTATGAAAGATGGTCATATTCCTTGTAACCCTCAAGGGGCCAGCTGTGAGAGAGTTCTAGTCTCAATTTTGCTAAGCAAAAGAAAAAATATTTTTAGGACGGTGGCTTGCTGTAATGAAGTTCTTAAATCTCCTGTAAATTGAGTTTGTTACACTGAGTTGACACTTGTGGTCAGGCAACTAAAGTTTCTACTGATAAAATCTTATTTTTAGTAGTATGTCATTGGATGATTTGCAGTTACATATGCATTTGCCTTTGTGATAGGAATAATTTTGAATAAGGACCTACCCCCACCCCCATAAGATAACTCAGTTTTATTTCTGACATGCTTTTTCCATCTTTATGGTTGCTATGCTTTGCCTGTGTCTTGTACTGTTCTCAGTATACTTAAAGCATTGCAATTCCTAGACTTGTCTTCTGCACCAGACAGACTCCCTTAGGTCCATTTCCCAACTTCGGCTGTTAAAAAAGACACATAACAAATCCAGATATTTTGCTTTTTCATTCACTGAAATTGTTGACAGGGACAGAAGAGAACTTCTGATTCGTGGAACATTACCTTGGCAGGAACAGAGACAAGACTTACCATTGGATGTTAGACTTTCAAGGGAGCTGTGAAGCATCCAAAACAGCCTTTGCTATGTTCCCCGATTTGTTTAGATTGATTTTTTTCTGAAATAACTGCAGTTTTTTCAGATGCTGTTTTCTTTTATGTAATAGTCTTAAGTGGATCTTTTTATTCCAGAGATCTTTACAAGTAAGGCTTTCTATTCCAGGATCATTTTCCTGTGGCTGGTGTTGCATCTTGATAACATGGGCAAAGCTCTAATTACAGATAGTAAATTAGTCTTTGCAACCTGCAAACTGTTTCAGAGACATGACTAATTTTTTAATGGCAATGCTTCTAGAAATCATACAAGGGGGATATGAACCAGGCACAGTTAATATTAGTATAGAGATTAGTATGTCTGCTCTGAATTGCCAGGCATACATGACATACCTTGTGCAGAATATCCCCTGGGTCACTGAGTCATATTTTAATATCACACCCTACTTCTTATATGCCGCAGTGGGTAAAGTCAGTTTTATAACTCCATATTTTCTTTTTTCTAATTACAAGGGTTATGGACTATTGTCTGTATCCTGTATTACTTATTTCATTAAAATTTATTCATTCTTGCTTGAAATTTGATAAGGAGTTGTCTAGAAGATAAAGCACCATTGAAAACATGAAGATTAAACATGAAAATATGACGTTTCCTTTTGTAGCAATTGTTGTTCTCCTTTACTGGGTGTTTGTTCCCATACCAAGTCCAACTCCCTGTTTGTGCCAGCACAGCAGCTTGTGGAGCTGCAGTGTAAGATTACTGTATCCTTCATGATTTTTTTGATGGTTTCGTGATTGTGTTTGACTTATCTATTGTTTATAAAATTGCTGCAGAAATCGTTCTGTTGGCACAGCAAAAGGGACAGTCAAGGTGAGAGCAAGAGACAAGAATTTGACACTCTAAGCTGACAGTTCTGCTAAAGTTACAGAGTGTACTCAAGACTTTATTCTTTGGCTTTGAAAGCCATTTCTTCAAACTAACAGTCAAAAAAACTTGTCCTGGAAACCCTTAAGCTCCACATTACTTCCTTCATCTGATCAAGTTTTAAAAGACTTATATTTCTACACATATCCTGAGAGAAAAATATTAAGTTCTGTGGTACAGAATTTTCTCATCAATCTGGCATGTGCCTGACCATCCTGAATCTCTTAATCAGTGACTGGAATCTTTCTTGGTAATTCAGACACGAAAAGCATGTCAAGAAGGGTGTCTATGTGTTTGGAATGCCGGTATCTCTTCCACCCTGCCAGATCAATACCTCAGCAAAGATGTTAGAATCTGCATTATCTGACAGGAGGAGATAACCTCCTTGAAGGGAATTCTGTTCTCTAGTGTCTTTTGTTTCCTGCTTACCTCTCTATGTATTTGAGGAATATTCCTGGGATTATTGTGACCTAGCAATGCCTAGCTGCTCTAAATGGCCCTGAAAATACACTGGAAGTTCCAAGATACATCAAAATTACTTTTTGAATTGTGCTAAGAACTGATGCTTCATTATGTGATTTGGTGCAGGGTCTGTAGTGGCTGCTGCCTGTCTTGGTGTATAATGGATGTTTTTTCCCCACTGCTCTCCTCCCTTTTGGCGGAACAGGTACGACAGTCACGACACCTCTAGGCTTTTGTCAGCTAATCAGGATTGCTTACAACAGGTAGAAGTACAGTAGTAAAATATGTTTAAAACAAACTTATTTTGCTTATTTTGCTTATTCAGAACCTAAAACAGTTCTTGAAGGCTTCTTGTTTTCTCTTTTGGGAAACAGTTGTTTTTAAAAAATAGTAAATAAAAGTAAATAGAAAAGTCAGTAGCAAATGATATGGCTATATAATTAGCAGTTGGTCAATAGTACCAAACTTGGAAGTTGGACTGAGATTATTAGAAGTACTCAATTACCATTGAGAAGTTTATTTTAGAAAACTACCTTGTAAAACCTAGTCTCAGTCTATGGTGCTTTGTCTCCCTCTTAGATCTGAAATACAGACAAGTGAAGTCTCTCATGAGATAATTCTTTTAATTTGAAAACCTCCACAGTGAAATAATGCCCACTAATCCATCAGTGATGGTGAATCCTATGAACATGTGTGCTATGTAAGAAACTCACAAAGTGTGATGAACTTTGTTCATCTTTATAAAAGGCAGATTGGCTGCCCACCAAAGGTAAATAGTCTTTGAGCTGTAAATGGAAAAAAAATATATATATATATATATTCTGTTGGATAAAAGTGTAGGCAGTTGCTGAACATGCTTGTGTATAAGCTCTGGGTACTTGGTGATTCTTTCAAAGATATGTATTCCACATAAATAAGCATGCTGGATCTGAGAGCTTTTTATCAGAAACGATCAAACGATTCAAACGATTTTGAAGCAGAACAGAAGCTATAATAAAAAATTGCAAATGAGTTGAGTTTTGCCTTGTGGTTGATGCCAGAAATTTGTCTTCAACAGGTTTTGCACAAAACACTAAATACTTCATCTTGATGTTTGAGAACATCTGCCAAAGAATAAGATAGCTGCCCACGTGTGTTTCTCTCTGCATCCCATGGAAACTTTTTGATGTTAAGACATTTCCTTTCTACTCTTCTAAATTCACTTTTGAGATACACCTTTTTTAGTCTGATATTCTAGAAATTGTTCTAGCTGTTTGCTCAGCTAGTCATACCTGTCCCCTTCCCTTCTTTCCACTCATGATGTAGCCTAATGTTTCAAGTAGAAATATATATACTTCATGAGCTCTCTGATCCAGGGGATTTTTTCAATCTGTTGCCTTGTTCAAAGAGTCATTTGAGGAAAAGGTATTTTGTTATATTATGTTGCTTCCTTCCAGCATGCGTCTAATTTTCATCATTGCTTTGTTTCCCTGAACCTCTGATCCCTAGAAGTGAAAGGTGCTATCAGTTTGGTAGTACCTGTTCCATAAGAATGAAGGAAATGAAACATTTGCTCCTGAGTACTACCTAAAACACACATTTGGGTACCATTTTCTCTCCACTCCTTGGCCATGATAGGGGTTCATTGACTGATAGGTTTTCTGGGGCAGATGGTCTCAAGAGGAAGCTGATAATACTTCTTCCCCCTTAAACAAGTTCAGAAGCAGGGTTGAGGGATATTACAGGTCAGTCTTATTTCCTATTTACTGTAATAATTTTTTATTTCTTTGCTAAGCTTCTTAATTATTCTACTTCCCTGTAACCTGTAGAAATTTTTTTGAGTAAGCAATACATACGTTGGCATCAGCTAAAATATGCATTTTCACTTTTTTGAGGTATTTGGTGTGGTATGTATTCTCATCAATGAGGTATGTAACACACAGCAGATTTTGGATGAGGAGGATATAGAATAATATTTTATTTCAAGCAGTTTTGAAAGAGGTTAATGGGCCACAACTTACAAGACTACCACAAATTTTTGGATATGGTTTTGGGGTTTTTTGATGCTTTTGCATCATTTTGGCAAAGCGTGACAGCAGATACAAAACAAACTTGCTTTCATACTACATAGTCATAGTATCTTTACATACCCAGATAATGCAATGTAAGAATTTGCAGGGTAGGTGTGATCTGCTCTATTTCTACAGAAGCTTCATGGTTGCCACTGTAAGGATGTTACTTGACTGATAATGGGAAGTCTTCTTTCCTAGCAACTTATCAATTGAGTCATTCGTGATTATTAAAACAGAAACTGCAATAAATGTATCTACATCTGACTATATGGATTAATTGTGAAGGGTGAAGTTACCTATTTTTGTGTCTGTGTTTCTGCATGATTTTGAGAAGTGAGTGAAAAAGCTTTAATTGCAGTTCAAAATAGCCAAAATCCTTTATTTGACTGTGGATCATTAAACTTATCCCAGATTCTCTCTTGTAAAGTATTATTGTTATGGTTCTGTGTCTGTGTATATGTTTATGTGTACATGTATATTTATATTTCGGTTTTACTTGTTTGTTTTAAGTAAGCTGTAGGTATGTCAGATGGGAGAATTTTCACACTGAGAGAATTCTTGAAAATTGGTGCTGGTGCTAACTTGCATACTGTAAAATTTAAGATACCACTTAATCATGAAAATGTCTTTATCTCATGTTTATAGGCTTTGTGTACGAAGAAAAGACATTCAAGAAATCATGATGATTCTTGTAGCTGTTAGAGACTAAGAAAGATACAGCACAGAACTCCCTTTTTGCCTGTATTAAAGGAAGTAATAAAGGTAGAACTGAAGGTCTTACCTGATCTCTGTAAACAATAAGATGAATATATTGGTAATGTTTTGGGACTGTTTGACATTGCACTGGCCTTACTGCAATTGCTGATCTCTTAGGGAGTACTTACATGGGCAAACTGCAAGATTTTCAAGATGACAGAAGGAAACAATTCAATGTCTAGTTTAATTTAATTTCCTTGAGAATCACTGTTGTGTGTTCTAAATTAACTCCATGAGTTTGGGGTTATAGTAGTGTATCTCAAACTTCTGGATGTGCAGGAAATAATTTTTTTAAAGAAATCTGTTCAGATACATTTAACTAGAATTTGCCACTTCTCTTCCTTAAGCTTCTTATTTTCAATCTGTTGATTTATGCAAGTGTTTACCAAAAATGGAACTCCCTACAAATACTGCTGAACAGCTAAAAATGTTACAAGTGCAACTGTTGGTGAGACTCAGTTTTAGAGATAGAGTGATGCATTATTACATTGTGTTGTGCATGGCTTCTACTAATGTAGGTTTGGTGGGGTTTTTTTAGTATTAGCATTTCGGTTATATTACAAAATCTGGAATTTTTTTGCAAGGAGAATTTCTTATTAAAATGTTTAAGGTATGGGGAGAAATTAATATTAGGGTTGTAAAGAAGCGGATCTTTAATTTTTATGTGGTGCACACTTCTGTCAAACAAAAGGTGGCTCTTTTAAGTATTTTCTTAGAAATATGATGCATTTGCATAAGCATCCCAAAAAGATGATTTCTGGTAGGATAGTACAGTCATAAGCAGCTTTCTGCATACTGTTGTTCATTAGTTGGGGTTTGGTATCCTTTTTATATATTTTGTTTGTTTGTTTGTTTGTTTGTTTTCTTTTGTGCTCATTTCACTGTGAAATTAAATATTCTTTAAGGACTTCATGTCCAACAGTACAGGCTAACTCTTTTGAGCCATGAATTCATGTTAAATTGTAGTACATAGTAAATATGCATAATGTTTTATGTTAGAAAATCAGAAAATACAGAAATCATAATTAAATGAACTATTTTTGCAGCTCATGCAAAACTACTGTTGGTCATAATTTGATATTAAATAACAATATAAAATTGTCATATTTTATAAAAAAATATCTTATATCTTTCTACTTTACTTGTCCCAGTCCTTGTGGTACAAGTCACTTAAACACAATGACAAATGATAAAGAAGACAGCAGAAATGTTCTAAAATTGAAAGGTTCTTTACTTCTTCCCTAAGGTTCTTTACTTCTTCCCTAACTTGATGGGTTTTTAGGACATCAGCATATATGCCCCATATCAAGCCAAAATTATGTGTTAGTTTTGAGAATTTTACAAGGAAAAACAAACTACTTTTGGATTGATTGTCTTTTTGGTTAGTGATTCCTGGCTGTGAGAGTTTCCAGACTTGTATCTTGCTTCGTTCCAATGTATTTCCTTTGTGCGCTTACGAATTTTCTGTCTTCCTGAATGTGTTATGCCTTGTTTTGCACTGAATGGGAAGCACTTAAGATGCCAGTTATTCTATTTTTGTTCACATACAGTTTTATAAATTTTCTTTTCAATAACTATATCTTCTTAGTAATTTGACATGTAGATAGCCTATGCACAGTTGTTAAGAAGGTTCTGAATAGGAGTTGTTTATGCTGATGGTGCAACGAAATAGTTGCACTTGTCACTGCTAATTGCTTTGAATTTGTTTTCAGTCATGGAATCAGCTATTTTATTTTGCATAACTGTATGCTCGTTGCATTATTTGTAAAGAGTGCATACATTTGGGCTGATGAAAAGAGCCATTTAAATTAATGGAATTTAAAATTTTTAATGGAGAAGACAGTAAGTCATGCAGAAAAGGTTTAAATCCCTTCTGACACAGTAGCAGGAAAAATAATCTTTCAGTAGTCTTTTCTTCTGGTTGTCAAATTTGAAGCACATGTAATCGTTGAACAACTTGCTTCCATTAACACGAAATTTGTATCATATAACTGTATATATGAAAATTTTGTGTCTTGCTTCAGACTAATATGTCAGATTCCAAATACTATAATTTTTTGATAAATACTGTATTCTTTAATATCTTTATTAATATGAAGCACAAAAGTGCATTTTTGATAGCATATAATTTGAATTAGAGGTGGCTTTTCACTTTGCTGCCATGAATGCATTAATCTAAAATGCATGGTTTTCTTAGGATGTGTTTAAAAATGTCTATAGGTGTGTAAGGACACATTTAGGTTGTGCAATGAAATGTGGTGCAGAAGGTGGTAGATGAGGTAGGTCCAAGATAGCACAGGACATGGAAACAGTACATTGCATTAGGGTGGGTCTGTGCCTGAGGTGAGAAACCCTTTCTAGAAGAGGTAATGGGTTGTGTTTGAAGAGATGTTGTCAAAGTCCTGCTGCATTTAAGAAATAGGCTGCATTAATTAGGAAATAGGCTGCATTAATTAGAGGTTCTTTGTGTAAGACACCTTCTCTCTTTCCTAACTTTATGTATTTCTTTTTGGACCTTGAGATGTCTTGTAACTTTGATGTCATTTTTAATTTAGGTAAAGATACTTTTTCCTTGCTCTACATTAATGCTTATATTCATTAAAGAAAAAAACCCCAATATATATTTTATATTGTTTTAAAATTTAATTTTAGTTAATATGGAAAGGAAAACAGGAACTGAATGCTTGTGAAGCTGTTTAGGAATTGGTTGTCAGCTTGAAATTGTGGAATATCTTTCAACCTTAGTAAACCCTTCATATGCCGAGTGACTACTTAAACTGCAAAAGAGATAATTTAATAGGAGCCTTCCACAGTGATTTTTTTTATTTAGTTCATTCCCTTTCATATTTACTGAATTTTATGAATTTATATGAATACCACAAGAATCATTAAGTAAATGGCTTAAAGAGCAGCAAGGTAGCTGTGAAATATCCAAGAGAAAAGCTGGGGTGTCTGTGTGGACAGCACTTCTTGGCAGCTCTCTCTTGTAATCACCCCCCGGACCTGTTTCCTGTTTGTGAGTGTGTTTCTGCAGTATATTTGGAATATTTATTAGTGATAAATATCATAGGATGTCTTCAAGAATTGGAAAAAATGTAGGAGTCTCATTGTATGTGGAAAGTTTGGGAAGTACATTGTATATACAGTTATTTACAAATTTGTGGTGGTTAAATGGTCTTAACTGCCATCTGCCATTTAAAAATATTATATATATATCAACATTATCTATCAGCATTATATTTTGAACTGTTTTGGTTCAAGTAAAGAAGGTTTTTGATAGGGGTACTGCGTACTGTAATCCTATGCATCTATTCATGAGACTGTCTTACTAGTTTTAATAAAGTTCTGCCTATAAAACCATCTTGAAAATATTTTCTTAGTATTCTGGGTTTGCAGGCTGTGTGTATATTTAGAAAGAGTTGTCTTTAATTAGTCTTGTCTGATTCACTTCGTGATACAATATACCAGTGAGTTTTTCCCAGCACAACTGTTTCCATGGAGATGAGTAGTGACAATACTCAGCGAATGAAATGTGAAATTCATGGTGAGTTTAAAGGGAGAACACTCACTTTTACATCTTGTTGATTGGCATGATTAATGGGAAACTGAAATAATGAATCTTAATGTTACTGTATTAAAACATTTGAATGATTAGTAGAGAGCCCCCATTCTTCCCTGACATTTGCCTTTTTTTCATTCTTGCTGGTGTGACTGAAACCTGACCCACAGTACTCTGTGCAAATTTCTTGGCCCAGCAAGTGACTGGGTTATTGCACATGAAGCTTGTATTGGTATTGTCACTGATTGACAGGGAGAGGAGCTGGGGACCTAGGGAGAAAAACTAATAGGGGAAATTTTTTAATGTTTAGTAGAGGATGTAGTCACCCTAATTTTCATACTTGCAAGAAACAGGGGCAACCAGCCTCTTTTCTTAATGTTTATTCCAGTTAACCAGACTATGCACAGTTTTCAGGCCCTAGCTGTATGTCTAGCAATCTCTAAATGTCTAAATTAGCAGTTTCTAAAACCTGAAGTTAGTCCATGTTACTCAGAATACTAGAATTGGTTTCTAAATATCATACTTCTATTTTCACCTACTAGTCAAGATCTTTCACACCATATCAGAAGTTGTTTTTGCAAGCTGGACTGTACAGCTGGGCCATTTCACTAATCTGTAGATAAATGCTCATAACTATTTTTAGGAGGAGTATTTTTTAAAAGGGTATATTTATATCCATTTTTCTGTGGAGGAAGAGTATAGCAGAGGTGGAATGCAAAACACATAAGGAGGATTTGTATTTCCAGCACTATGGGACTGGTGCTCCCAGGAGAATGGTTGTCCATTTCCACCGATGATTGTCAACAGCATATACATGGAATCCAGCACATGTTTCTTAAGTAGGCTTGGCATTTGTATAGATTTAAAGGACAAACTATTGTTTCAGTCTGTCTGCTGTATGGATAAGGCATTGCATTCATCAGCACTCATGCTGGTTTCACCTTGCTTCCTTAGAGGTTTAGGATGCTCTTGTAGACCTTGTGATTCAGTTCCTGGTAATTTTTGCCGCAGGATGTTATATCTGCTACCTTGAGACATCATGAGACAAATGCATGTAAGAAAAATCCCTGAGTGCAGTTAAACACAGGTGTCACTTGTTCAGGATGTCCTTAAAGCAGAAGATTGGGAAACTGGGAATGTGGTCTTGGAAGCATTAGGATGTAGTGGGCAGACAGGCTGAGGTATGGCATGATGACACAACCATGTCAAGATGCTTGATCCACCCTGTGAGACAGGGAACAATCCTGTTCCCTCCTTCCTGACTACAGCAGCAGGTTTCACAATATGTGGACCATGGTTTGGTTTGTCAGATTGAGGCTGTGGTAGAGCCATCCAGCATATATTCCCAGGCAGCAGTGATCATGTAATTTACATACCTTGATACAGGTTTTACAGTTTTCTGACCCTCTGTTTCACTCCTTACACCTGTCTTTCTCTAACCCAGGCTTCTTCCAAGACAACAAATCATCCCTAATTACATTCTCCTCAATTGCTTAGTCACATGGGTGCCCAAATTGGTATTTCTGATCTTGTTGCCAGGGGAAGCTTATGTTTATATGGTACTTTTTAAGGTAGCAACAGTTTCCTGTGTACTGCTCATTTATCTTAAGTTGAGGCTTGGACCTAGTTGGCAGCGTGGCCATTTTCTTGCAGCCCTGACAGGAGGTGCAGGAATACCCTTGGAAAGGTCTGAGTGGTTTTGGTGGTCACACCTTCCTAGGTGTTTGTTATTGGTAAGGGGCTGTGGAGCCATATAATCACACTGAATCACAGACGAGCCTTTGCTCTGCCCAATTCAGCTCAGTTATTCTTAGTAAAGAAAGACTTCTTAGTAAAGAAATCATGCTGTGATGGAGGCTAGAGGCTATTGTTGCATGAGTACTTTAACTCACTGTGCTTCTGGGCCATTTCTCAACAGCCTTTTCTTGCAAGTCTTCCATTCTGCGTACTGCTACAGACACCCAGCTTAGCTCCCTGCAGGCATGTACACACTCCCTTTAGCTGCCTTGGAGCTCTCCTCCCCTGCTGAGAAGGTCCTGCAGAGCTTACCACGCCCAATTCCTGTTGGGGAGGCAGGAATTGAGCAAAAGTGCAGCCACCAAGACACAGTAAGAACAGAACCTCCTTGGTTGTGCAGTATTTTAAATAAAATATACCGTGTAGAGAGTTGCAGTAAATGATGATCAAAGAAAATACTTGAAAGAATATGTGTAGTTGCGAGAGTTAAGGACGGGATGGTAATAGAAATGTTTCCACTGTGCCCCATAATTCAATGTTTTATTCAGAACTCCGGACTGTCAGTGAATGTGCCTTCCAGATATGCTCTCTCTTTCTCCTTGTTTTTATGTACTTCATGGGGAAAAGTGCAGGAAGGCAGACTTCTCAATCATATATAGCAACAGTAAAATAGAAGGTGAAATAGAAGAGGATTCCAGTAAGAATAATGAGAATTCAGATAATAAGTATCACTTGTAAATGGCATTTCGTCATTTTGTCTTGAGAAATGCATGGTGTGGTTGCATTATTTCAGGGAGACTGGTGAGTAAGGTTATTCAGATATTTGTGGGGGGGTGATGATAGCCGAAATACGAACTTACTTTTAGTCCTAGTGCAAGCTGATTTTTAAAGAAGAAAAAAATCTATCCTTTGGCTGTATCATTTGCCTCCATGCCTGGGCTCACAAATGGCACATGAATTCTAAAAATTAAAAATTCTTTCAGGATGTAGAAAGCGAGCCTATTGGTTTGCAGACTTGTTAAATTTAGCAGGTATGCTTTCGTGCTTGAAGTGCAAATTTGCCATCATAGAGTGTTCATTTGTGAAATAAGCTCTTTTGATTCTTTACAAAGCGCATCGGAATTTAGGCACAACTTTCCTTTTTGGGAGATTTTCACCAAAGCTGTTGGTCAGTGAAGCCAGCAGATTGTATCACAAGGAGCTGGTAGCAGAAATAATAGTGTTTCCAAAAAAAAAAGCAGTCTTAACTAGTGGTTCTATTATTGGAGACAATTTAGTATACTGTTTTACAACAAATAACACTGTTCTTTTGTATTTCATTGGTTTGGTTTGGTTTTTTTAATTAATGAGTTTTGGTAAATTATCATGCCCATTAAGAGAGAAGGAAATTCCTTGTGTTTTCTTTTTTTCCCCTAGTCAAAGCTGACGTTCAGAAAACAGTTCAATGTTTCACTGAGAATTGTAACAGTTCTAGTATCTGTTGACTGCAGCACTGTTTTATGGTGACATTTAAGAAGGAAACAACAGTGGAGATCAAAGGGATTTTTTGTTTATTTATTTTGAGTCTTATCAGCAACTCTAGAAAGCTTTTTGTGGTATTTGCTAATAAATTGTTTTTGTAGTGGAGAGAACAATTGATACTTTAGTGCTGTGAACTGTGAATTCTGAGTAATAAGTTTATGGGCACTGGTGTTAAGTTACCAACATCTCATGAAAAGAATAATGATGAAGTAAATATTGCTGTTCTGCATATTATGTAAACAGTGTTTATGCCTCATTAAAGTTTATGATCTCTGTCATAATGCATTATTCCATTAATAGCAGCTTACAAAAGTTAAGGAATAATTATATTCTCATTTGTTTTGACTCCCCTCATGCCTAGACGGAATTTGCTGACAGTGGGGAGATGTTGTGTGTGTATGTTTTTATTCATTACTAAAATAGTTTGTTCTTAAGTCCTTAAGTGCCCCATCTGGATAGTTGTGGAATTGAAGTGGGTCTTGCTGTGCTAGATTGAAATGAAAAGATAACCTCATAAACGTGCAGCTCAGAATCCAGCAATGTGTGGGATGCTTGCATACTTGCCTGCTGCCGATCTGAGAATGTTGACAGCAATTTGTTTATTGCAATGAACAGTTGCACAGTAATGAGTGAGCTGTGTGACTCAGAAAACTACCTCAAAAATTTGCTTGGCTGCTAAGACGCAATGAATTTCCAGAACATCTCAAAGAACTGCAAGATGCTTGTTTCAGTCCAGAAAGTGGATGACAGTTGCCAAACTGAGAGGAAATCTAGAAGGAAGATCTCATCCCCTCAAAGGCACAGGCTATGAGTTTGTTTTCAAGTCTTTTGCTTTTAATACGTTTTATCCAGCAGATCTGAGTTTCCTTATTTCAAAGCTTCCGTGCTATAGTTTTATTTGCTTTGAAAAAGAAAGCTATAGAGATTCAGACCCTTTGCTATGGTTTTGTTGTTCTCATTTCAAGGAGAGATTCTTTAAATTATATCTCGAAGTGTTGACTGACTTGAAGTCCTGCCGTTGCAGTTTAGAGGGGATTTTGTCAGATTCTTTAGAGTGACAAATGTGGAAAGTCACAAATTGTGTATTCCTGTCTACTTTTAAAGTGGATTTAATCTCAGCTTGATTCCAAGTCTAGTCACTGTCCAAGTTTTTGCATGTGTTTTCAGTGAGCATTGTATGTCTCCTTATTGTGTATCTTTGCTGTAGCTCATTGCCTTTCTTTGGATGTTGCGGTAGCTGTCATGTTGAACAGCTGCCTTTCTCAAACGATCTTCTGTTCAGGGCCTGGAACAAAACTCCAGTATGCATTTGTTGTGTAACTTAGTTGCTAAAAAACACAGCAGAGAAGATCCATCTTGCATTTGCTAAACAGAATTTTGGTTGAGTTTTGGGTTGGGTTTTTTTTTGGAGGGGGGGGTGGTTTACACCGTATTGGGAGTGAAGTGGTAACCATTGTAAGAACATAAACATTTTCTGTTTAGCATTTGTACTGAGAAGTTTCCTAATTAGTCATCTTGCTGTTTTTGAAGAAGAAATCTTCAAAATTTCACTGCAGGGAAAGGAATCTCTCTTGTAGCAGCAGATGCTCTGCCTTGTTAGTAAAGGCAGGAGTCTTTCAAATGCATTTAGTAGCTCTTGATGGAAAAAGCAGTCTTTGTAAAACACTTAAACCAGAAACAAAATATTCCCAAATGTACTGTTCCACTTCTTTAGGTGAAAGAGGAATTTACTTAATTCCTTTAGCTTTTTAACTAGTCAAAAATGAGTCAGTTATCCTGAAAAATTTCACGAACAGTTTGCTTAGGCATTGCAAATTCTGAAAGCAATTCTGCATACAATTAGCTTGAAAATGCTGTCCTTTATTCTGTGAAATTTTCACCCTTTTCTTGTCCATGAGCTCTCTGTATCTTGTGATAATTTTCTGCTTTGTGAACTGTTGCCTTTTATTTGCTTTTGTAACTCTTCTTAAAATCCTTGGATGATTTATTGTTGTTTTTTACTTCTTGTATTTTTAATTTGTTTTGTTTTGTTTTCTTCTTCACAAGGTCTGGTCTTAGACAATCACAGGGAGGATTTTCATATAAATATCTGTAACTATTATCTTTATACTTCCAGTTCTTAAAATACTTCACTAGTGGTGAACTGAATCATTTGCAATATCTTTGTGGCTGACTCGTCACCATTTTAAACACATTCTTAAGGTCTTGACAGGTGAGAGGCTAGAAAATTTTAATTAACATGTTACTGTTCCTAGGCCTGACTGATGGCCAGTTTCACTAGAATTTTTACAAAAATCACGTTACTTAATCAGAAATCACAATCAAAGCAGACTATTTCTAGAT
Source organism: Cyanoderma ruficeps (assembly GCA_008694505.1). Taxonomy (NCBI): domain Eukaryota; kingdom Metazoa; phylum Chordata; class Aves; order Passeriformes; family Timaliidae; genus Cyanoderma; species Cyanoderma ruficeps. Next base: position 20,022,977 of record VZDJ01007753.1, on the reverse strand, counting down.
AATTGTTACACTTTTCATGATATCTAGACAAAAAAGATAGTCAGACTTTCAAAAGTATTATGTTGAGGAAAACAAACATTTTTGAAACATCACTGTATAAGCAAAACCATCTCTTGTACATATTTTTTCATAGTAAAGTTGGGGTTCGTACCTCCTTCTGTTTTAATTTATTCTGATACTTTTCTGGTACTGCTTCTTATGTTGTTTGTGCCACCTTACTGGTTTTTACTACTCATCTGTCACATTCTCTCTCAAGCACTTGTAATATATTTTATGTTCTGAGAAGTTATGCATGGAAAGAAAATCTAGTCACTGCACTGGCTTTTTAAAATTCCTCCTCAAAATTTGCTTAAATATCTGAATCTCAGAATATTGCTTTGGTTTAAGTGAAAACTTCTGATTTTGTTGGGTGATGTCGAATACTTCCTCTAGTTTTTTTCCTGACTTTACAATTCAAACAGGGTATTTTTTGCTTTATTTTCCCTGTCTCTGTAAGCTAGCTTTTCTTACTGGATGGAGATAGATATTGGAAGGATGGAGAAAAATGTTAATGCCTTTGAAATATTGTATGGAATGGACTGGAATGTTCCTTCTGGGGAACAAAGAGGCTTCATATTGTGGGTTTGCTTCATATGCTTGCTTTAGCATTGCTGCATGCAAGGGATGTGGTGAAGTTGATTATAAAACGTGTGGACCAAATGTAACTTGTGTCAGAGTTTATTCACCTAGTGGTTTCTCACCTGCAGTTCTTGCCTTAATAATGCTGTTAGCAAGAGTAAATTCATAGTATAGGTAAGTCAAAGGAGGAAGCGTTTTATGACATGCTGCTTCATCTGTGATGCATGTTGATTTGCCTTGAAATTTTCAGTAGGAACCCTAACCATGGTGCCTAGCCCGCTACATATCTGGAGTCTCATGAAGTTTCTGCTTTTTCATATCATGGGTTTTGAGGATTAATTGTCCTCTGGTTTTCCCAGAAGACAGTCTTCCTCCTGATGCATTTGGTCTCTATATTTTTAGAATTTGTAAAGCATATTTGGAACCCCTAGGTGAGAATTTCCTCTCTTACATCACAGAAGATACAAGTTTTATTTTTAAATAAATCAATAAAATGAATTGTAATTTCTAGTGTTTAAATAATTATTCTTTTAGTTCAGCATTAAAAACCATGCATACTAATTATGTTCTCCTGGCTCCTTTGGACTATAATCATTTTGTTACAGACTCCCAATTTGCTATACTGTTTCCTGATGATTTTTCAGTGATACAGGAAGGCAACCTCCCTGCTACTTCTAGTGCTGGAGCCCCAGCTTTAAGAATGGATTCTGCAACCCCTTCTGCAAATTATATGATTGTTCATAGAGCATTAAATTTTAAAAAACTTTCTGCTCAAGAGTATTAATCAGTACTAGTCCCACAGTTTTGGTTTTTTTTGGTTTTTTTGTGTTGGGGTTTTTTTTTGTTTGTTTGGTTGGTTGGTTTTTTTGGGGTTTTTTTGGTTTTCTTTTTTTTTTGTCCAGTGTATTTCATAATTGCCTATTAAAGAGTTCCTTGCATCAGCATCATGGGAAGCATGTGCTGTGGAAATGAGGACACTCCTGGCATGGCTGGCCATGGTGAAGGCCAGCTGGGCAAGACACAGATCCCTGGATTGCGGCTGATCCTGACCTGCTCTGCTCTAACTTGGGTGTTATGGGACTGTGCCTGGTGTTGGAAAGGTCATTGCCCTGCCTGACTTTTACTGCAAAAAGTAGCGACCATCAAATCAAAGGAGATTTTAGCACACTCACACTCAAACAAATGAAGATGGTTCTTGGCATACAGCACAAAATGCAGCTTCTTGCAGTATGATGTTGTGGATACTAAGTGTTTTGTGTATAAGAACTTGATGAAAGGAACATTCACTGGAGAAAATAAGGATAAATACTTCTTCAGGTCTTTGGGGGCATCCTGATTGCATCCAGATTGGCAGGATTGCATCCTGACATAGTGTTCCTTGGCAGTATCACTGCATGCTGGGCTTAATATTACTGAGATGTCTACTGGTTGCCACTCCAAGAGAGCCTGAGCTCAATAAACATTTGTCTAATGCACACAATTGTTCTTTTGTTCTTAATGTAAGGTTACTTAAATGCATGGGGAACAGCAGTGGCACTCATGTTAGGGAATGCTCTTGATCTGATGTTGAAGAAGAAAAAAGTTACTGCTATCAATATCATAGAGTTCTTAGTACACTTCATTTGGTTTTGGTTTCCCCCTGTGCATCTCATAGGTAATGATCCTTCATTCCGTTCAGTTACAGCACTGTGAGAGCAAACCAAGAGATCACATGCAGCATTAGCTAGGCAGCCACTTCACATTCTTCCTGATCAGTTATGGGGATTTTTTTCAGTGCTTTTTCCCACAAGGTTTTCTATGCATGCAGTGTTAAAAATATGACAATTTTAAATTTAAAAGTAAACCATTACTGTTTTGTGTATGGAATAACAAGGTACAAGAACAAGGCACAAATGAGGAAGCACTTGTTTCAAGATAACTGGTCTCCATCAGAAGTAAGTAATTTGTATGCTTTTGCTGTGCTCCCACAAATAATGTCTGGTTTGCAATGGCCAAACATTTGAAAAGCAAGAACAAGCTGTAATAAAAAAGGATGAATGTGAAAAGGAGAAATTACAATTTTCAGCCAACTTGCAAGTTAAGATACAGTTCTATTTGAAGTGAAACTTGAATCTTCTTGGAATATGCTCCCAACAATGCAGTTTTTCATTTGAAATCCATCTTTCACTTCTTCTGTTTTGCCCTTTAAGGCTTGACCTACCCAGGAAAAGCAGTTGCATGTAGTTGATGTGCTATTTTTGTAAACTTAAACTTGGAAAGAAATTTGCTATCTAACTCTGCTTGAGTGATTCAAGAGTGGGATCACACCCTAAATCTAGTAGTTTAAGATAACTAAAACTGAATTTGACATAAAACTGTGGTTAGATCAGCGGAAAGTTCATTATAATTATACAGATTTAGTAAAAAGTATGTCCAATTTGTAAAAACCCAATAAAATAGTTAATAGTTAGTTACTGACAAGACAGTATTTTTCCTTTTGTTTTAAAAATAATTTATCAACCTGTGAAGTCGATATCTCTCCGCAGCGCACATATCCCTTTCCAATTTTCAGGAATTAAAGGTGGGAAAGGGGAGATACTACTTTTTTGTAAAATCCTGCATTCCTTCCATATAGAAGGCTTTGTGTGTTGTTCATTATGATCTACCCGTCTGATAGCAGTGGGCTATTTTGAGGAATGAAGTTAATTTTGTTCCCTTACACATAATTTTGCTATTCCTGAGGCAAATGTCAGCTGTTTTATCAAAACTCACATTCTCATTTCTTTTCCTGTTTCTTACATTGATGGAATTGGCTGAGTTTGAAATTGGTTTAATCAATTATTTGCATTTATGATGTGCTCTAGAAGAGTATGAAAATTTTTGAGTCTGTGTGGATTTTTATATTTGGGGTTTTTTGTGTATCCCACTTCCAACCATTTAGTAAATTACAAAAATATAATGTTGTCATTCAGCTTCAATAAGGACTTCTTAGTGACCTTAGTGGTTCTTCTGTAATCATGGTAAATTTTTTAACAATGAAATTTTGCTAGGCGTCTGATTGTTGGTTTTGTCTTTCATATGAAAAGACTGGAAGCCAGCAAGATGCAATGGTGTTGGTGGGGCAGAACCTTTGTGCTAGAACAGATAGGAAAGTCTCTTCTATTGAAGAACTGTTCAAGAAAATATAGAATACTATATAGAGAAGTTAATTTTATTGTAGACTCCTTCTTCCCCCGATAAATAAATAAACAAATAAATAAACCCATGATATATAATACATAAATAACATATAATAAATAAAACTGTGAATATATAATAAATAAATAACATAGAATAAATAAATAAAACTGTGAACCCTTTGCAAACAAGTCTTACTTCTTACTTCCATTATTCTGCAGTACTCTTACTGTGTAAGAACCATCAAAAGGCAGTGGCTCTCTGTTTCTTTTAATCAGCAAACACAGCGTACACACAGTGTGGCTGCCTCCGCTCCCATCCTCGTTCACTGTAAAAAGTATTGATGAGGAGGTGGGTGGTGGAGTTATCTACTATTTTTTTTTAACCTGACAATCTGCAGAGATAATGCAGTCTGGTCTTGCCGTTTCCTTACCTGTGTTACATATTTAAAACAGTTGGGGTGATATTTTTTCCCTGAGTGTTCACGGCACTTTTTTTACATGATTTAAAAGTAAATTTGTTGAAGTCACCAAATGGGTTCATGTCTCCTTGACCTACCTCATGACTAGAAAGCTGTATTTCTTTCACCATACTGAGTGACATTCTCATATCTGATATGGTACTTGATTCAGAGTTCCCCTTGGTGTAAATTAAAATAGGGTGTAAGTATACAGGAGGTAAAAAACCCAGTATTTTCTCCTAACTGATGGTTTTCATTAATAGGATGCAGTAATTTGTTTCTGTTTCACAGGCTGAGGTGGGCGGTGTTATACATGTGCAGTGTATACAATGTGTTATACACTGCAATGAGGATTTGCTAATGAAGCCATTGCTCCATGGAAGCAAACTTATGCAAGGAAAATGGAAACAGCATCTTGCCATTCAGGAATATTTACTTCTGGCGGGGCCATTGATTTGTCATACCTCTTTTAGCTGAAGAACCTTTGCAAAGCTTTTTGGAAGGTGAATGACTTTGTGGTAGCATTCCCTTAGAGAAAGTTATTGCCTATTTATACTTCTTCCCCTCTAAAGACTCTCCATTCTTAGCCATCTCCTTCAGAGAATTCTGATGTTGCCAAGAACTGTTTTTGTAGTAGCATGTGTGGTGTTTTGAAACTGACACCTTGCTTTTACAACTGACTTTATTAATTATCTGAAAACAACTCCTTTTGAAGTGAACAGGATTTTTAAAAGGCAAGATGTTGTAGGTACTGGGTTCTTATGTGGTTGAAAAAATCTGTTTACCATCTCAAAGTGTCAGCTTTTCAATACCCATTGTGTTTCGGAATAACAGTTTGCAGGTGGGAAACGTTTTGAAATAATAACATAATTATGTTATTTTGAATGGTAGAGATTGATATTTGGGTTCTTCCATAATAATACCAAAATACTTGATAAAATGATGCTTTCTTAGCATTTTATTAATGCAGAGCACATATTCTACTTCAGAAGAATGTTTGCCTTTTACCCAGTGGAGATGTCTAAGCTGGCTGAGTTGTTATTCTCTAGTATTTTTTGAAGACTCCGTAATTACTCATAGCAGGTTTTATATCTGAGACTGTTCAGAACTACTGAATAAGATTTTTAGTTCTCAGGTAATGTGCTTTTATGTGGACCTCTGATGTATTTATTCACTTTTAGTAAAGCATTTTGAAAGCATACAAACATTTAAAAGACATTTTGAGCACTTTCTCCTTCTTTCAAAGGTAGATATTAATGTCTGTTAAATCACCTCAAGCCTATTTCTGCTTTACCAGTCAAAAGTTATGGGTTTTCCTGGTAATTGGCTCAAATTAAAATCCAGTGATAACTGCATGTATTAATCTCACCTGTAGGTTGTATAACGTGTCTTTTAATTTATGCGATGTGCAAGATTTTATATGAAATACAAACATGAAATATATCAGATTTTAGGAGTTATATCATGCAAATACTTTGCACTGAGTTTTGAATATTGCCCATAGTAGAAAAGAAAATTGTTTTCTTTCAGTGTAAAGCCACTGTTTACTTATAGTTTCATCTAGTTGGATGTCAAGATATTTCTTGAAAGGTTCTGTTAGCTGTCATGACAGAAGGCACAAAAGCACATAGGCTTTCAAAAAGTAATTATTCTTTCCAAAATGGTAGAGTCACTAAATAATCCAGGAGAAGTGTTTTGAAACTGCTTTTTAAAAAAGCTGGTGGTCAGTAATCTTGGGAAGAAAGAAAAAAATGAGGGGTTTAATCTAAAATAGAAGACAAACTCAATTGTGTTTATCACAATCTGTCAAATCCTCAGCTAACGTAGGGGTGCAAGTCTTACATAGAAAAGACTCATTAGTGCCATGGATGGGAAACGTCTGAGCATCTGACTCGTTGTGCAAAGGAGGAGATTGGCTTTTAGATTAAGAACAGTCTTAAATCTTACCTTAGCTCAGAGATGTGAGCAACTTTCTAAAATTTCTGTTAATCATTTTTCGTAACCCATGGGATTGGGGATGTTTTTATTTGGAATATTGCAAGTAAGTGTTTTACTTTGATTTGTATTTAGGCTGCTTTCAGACAGGGCAATATGTTTGGTTGTGGGAAATCCTCCCTCAGCACTCCCTCAAACAAACCTACTGCACTGCTCTTGCAGTGCTTGGCTTTGCAGTAGTCCTGATCTCCAGGGATGTATGCATGAGATGAAAGTAGACCTGCACTAAGTTGCTAGTGACAGTGATGGAGCTGATAAGGAGAGTTCTCTGTGGACAAACAGTCCTGCAGTTTCCCTTAGGAAAAGAGGGGAACTGTTAGAGGTTTAGGCAGATAATAAAGAATATATTTTTGCCTGTTTGTAAGAATAGTTTTAAAAAATTTTATTTTAATATGAACATTTCTTTCAAGACATGGCTAAGTACTTAGAAAATTTTTACTCCAGGAAATGAATATTTCTAATAATCATTCTAAGAGATGTGTAGACATATGGGGAAAATAATAGTATGGTGATAGATAAGAGGTGTTTAGCAAATGCTTTTAATTTAGTCTTTTGTTTTTCACTTTCCTATTCATTCAGCTGTCTACTGTAAACTTCAAACAGGTATTTTTGTACTAAGGCTACCCAGTCTTATTCTCATGCTTCTCCAAAAGTCATGTTAATTGGTTTATAAAGCAACATACAGTTCGAACATATAATGTGTACTTGAATATTACATTAAAATTTTCATCAGGGCAAAATGACTACAATTTTTGCCATAGAAGATTTTACAAGGAGTATCTGTAAAAATAAAATTATGGTCCATGCCAGAAATATATTTACCTAGAAGGATGTTAGTCAAAACCAGCAAGACTTCTTTGGATTTCTTTCTGTTTATAATCTCAAAAGATAATGCAAAGTATATTTTCTTAATAAGAGAAAAAACAAAATTATGCTGTAAAACTTAATGTGCATGCACTTCCACCATGTATTACTTAATCTAGAAACCTTATTCAGCCTTTAATTATGCATTTAAAAGCTTAAGTTGAATGTTGTAGTTTTAAACCTCAGCACATGAAATTCAGTAAGTCTGTATTTAAAATGCCTGACTCCTTAAGGTTGAACATCATTTAGTCTGTAATTGCAATTTTTTTCCCTTCCTGGTCAACTTCATCAGTGCTGTAAATGTGTAGCTATGCATTTCTTTATAACATGATCATATTTTTGTGAGCAATAAGCTTTCATCATTCACCGAGCACGATGTTAAATAGAAACAAGTTTGGCTGGCAGGTTTTCTATAATTTTTCATCTCAGCACGTCAGTTTGTCTGAAAGTAGAATTTATTTATCATCTCTGATATAGGGAAGTATTACTCCTTTTCACAAATGACAAACACAGAAGTGGAGATTTAAAGTTTGGTCAAAACCATATTATTTTGTTTGCTTAGAGACTGCCTGGTTTTCTAAATTCTTCATATTAGTAATGTATTTCATTTCTTCAGTGATTTCTTCTTGGTGACTGTAGCTGTTGGAAGGCCATGGCCATTTAGGAGTAGTTTACAGGGGAAGGCCTGTGTCAGACATTGCATGTGAAAGGACTTGGCCCAATAATTTGTAGCAAGTTGGTGGCAAAGATAGGAATAAACGCTCCAAGGAAGCAAATTCTTCTCTGATCCAGGAGAGCTCTTCTTCACTATTTAAGTGATGTTGATTCACATTTAGAAACTTACTATGTTAAAGAAAAATGAAGATGATGAAAGACACGCTTAAGATCCGAATGATTGCAGTCTGCAGTGTAAGCATGTAAATTTTATCTCAGGAATTTCTTTTGAAGTGGAGTAGAGAAAGATTCTTTTTTATGCATTCAGTCTTGTAGGTAAGTACTGGGAATTTTTAATAAGTTGGGCACATAGCCATATAACTACAAAATAATAAATTTTTATGCATGCCTTTAGCTAGGGGTAGAATTACCAGGTATTTTAGTTTAATTAAAGGGCAGGAAAATTCAAATATTAATGAAAGAATGATTCAAAATAGGGAGGCAAACAAAAAGTAGCATTAAATTCAGCATTGACAACTAGATTTCACTCAGGGTAAACTTTCCTTTTTTAGGTCAACTGGATTTTCTTTTTCCTGCAAAGTAAATCTAGATTTAGTATGGCTGATCTTCAGTGAAACAAGTAGTAATGGTAGTACATGGGAATTTAGTTAAATTTCTCAGGTTTAGGCCACTGCTCCTTATCCTGCAGCATTCCTTGCTTACAGTGTCTTTATATTGGTTAGGCACAAAACTTAAAGTTCGTATGATTGTGTTTATATATTTATCTTGTGTAGGAAGTACATGACATGAATAGAAGAGGTTGGAACATTGGGTGGATGTCCTTCTAAGCCTGCATAATAATGGTATTGTCTTTGGGACAATAATAGCTGGAAAACACCACTGATATAGGGCAAAATATTGTGTAGAAGAGCATGAGTCTTCCTGGACTGACATAAAAGGTTAAGGTGTTGCAATGCACAATGCAGGTTAACGTACTTGATATCTAGAAAAATGTTGCAATAAATTTCTTCTATCAGCTGAAAATGGCAGAGAAGAGTGAGTTTAAGAAGTAAGTGTTGATTGTGAGGTAATTGTAGATTGTCAGTGTGATGTGACTAAGAAAAAAAATGTACTAAAAAAATTAGGCAATGGTAAGCCTTTTTTTAAAGCCCTGAGAAACAGTCTCTGCTTCAGGTCAGCACTGTTTATTTTGTCCCAGAGTCTTGGAAGAAAAAGAGCCCAACTCCAAACCTAAAATCAGACACTTGGCAATTACACTGAGCATGGTAATCAGGTCCTCCTGGATCAGTATTTCCAGATTCCTTTCCAGGATTTCTTTAGAAGATACTCACTATGGATCAGGAGTCTACATAAGCAAATGCCAGATCAATCTTTTTCAGGAATGAAATACAGAAGACTTAGGGTAATTGGCCATAGAAATAACTTTTGTCTGGAGTCTGGGTAGGTATCTCCACTGAAAGTCTTTGTCCTTCAGCAGCCGTAAGACCTAGACTGAGGATGCAGGAGAAAATTCTAATTTTTTTTTTGGTCTACATTTATCACTGCTGAAACAACTGTTCCCTGTTTGTTCTGGGAAGAAAGCTGTGGATTGGATTCTTCAGACTAGTCAATGCATCCCTACTGACACATGAATTGAATTAAGGGGCCAAATGGTTCAGATTGTATCATGAAATGGTCAACAAGATGATAAAAATTGATATAGGACCAGAAATGACAGGTGAATTCAAGTCTTCCGGTGCAGAATAATTTATGTTGGAAGCAGGAAAGATTACAGATTTACAGAATGGTTTGTGTTGGATGGGTCTTTACAGGTCATCTCATTTCAACCTCCCTGCCTTGGCCAAGGCACCTGCCACTGGACCAGGTTGCTCAAAGACCCCATCCAGCCTGGCCTTGCACACCCTCAGGGGTGGGGCATCCACAGCTTCTCTCTGCAGCCTGTTCCAGTGCCTCACCACCCTTATAGTAAAGAATTGCTTCCTAATACCTAATCTAGACATACATTTGCAGTTCAAAACCATTTTCCCATGTTCTGTCACTACACACTCTTGTAAAAGGTCCCTCTCTGTGTCTCTTGTAGTCCTCCTTAAAGTACTATATGGTGCTATAAGATCTCCCCAGGGCCTTCTGTTCTCCATACTGAAAAACCCCAACTCTCTCAGCCTGTCTTCACAGGAGAGGTGCTCCAGCCCTCTGATCATCTTCATGGCCCTCCTCTGGACTCACTGCAGCAGGTCCATGTCCTTCCTATGCTGGCACCCAGAGCTGGATGTAGCACTGCAGGTGGGGTCTCAGCAGAGCAGAGCAGAGCAGAGCAGAGGGGCAGAATCCCCTCCCTGGCCCTGCTGCTTTGGATGCAGCCCAGGACACGTTTGGCTCTCTGGGCTGGGAGTGCCCATGGCTGGGTCATGCCCTGCTTCTCACCCTCCAGCACCCCCAAGTCTTTCTGGGCAGGGCTGCTCTCCATGCATTCTCCACCCAGCCTATATTTCTTCTCATGTCTCAGCTAGCACCTGTACTCAAAGCTGTATGCAGCACCTGAGTGTAGTCAGTCAGCTGCTGACCTGATGGTTTTCCAACCTCCTCTTTCTTGTCGGGAAACTGACAGGGGGGTTGACAATATGATTCTGTGCTGTGCACTTTTTCACTGGGATAGAAGAGGTTTTAAAGCATAATCCACTGTTGTTTTCCCTTTTCTTATAGAATGATTTTGAGTGTCTTGGTAGCAACAGTGAAAAGTTTAAGCCCTCCCAAAAAATAAGTTAATTTATTCCATGACATTACAAGGAAATGAGGAGTACTCTCATCCACATAAAAGTTCTCTAACTGTTTCATCATGAACCTCCAGGGGTTCAATTGAAATTTGACAATAAAATAAATTTAACAATGGTGACTGTGCTTGAGTATGACCGACTTTCCCTGTATACTGCTTATATACTCTCAGATAGCTACTTAAAACATTAGAAATATATGTGATTTTTAAGACAACAGTTCTTATAGTTAGTGGTGGTGTTGTATTTGTCATTTGAAAAAGATATCATAATGTTACCCACTACACAGAATATCATATTGACATACCTGTTAGATTAGTGTTACAACATTTCTGTCAAATCATATCAATTTCTCGGACAGACTGTTCTGGCAGTGGCAGCCCATTCTCCATTTATTAGATTTTTAAACTTACTAACAACCAGATAGACCTGATTCAGCCTGAGAGAAATGCAAATAGAATTCTTCATCCTGGGACTCCTTGTCCTGGGAGCTGTGATAAGCTAGTAATGCTGATAAATGTTGTGTTAGGGAAGAGTTAGATCACTAGGGTTTCTCAGAGATTGAAAAGGAAAGGTTCTGGCTGATGACCAGGCTGCCAGTGTTTTACCTTGACTAGCAATATGCTGCATGTTACTTGCTTAATGCTCTCCTGAAAACCTCACTTATGAGAGTGAGCTTTTTAATATTTCTGGCCATTATACACTTAGCTTGGAAGGAGAGCACAATGGCAGACAGATTGATCTATGCTTGATTTTCATGTGTTGCTTTTGAATCCCAGATCAGTGAATGAAGTTTGTAGTCCAAGAAAAACAGATCCATCCCCAGGCTGGAAACTGCTCATTTTCTGTTGCAGCATGGCAAAAGAATGACAGTACTGAGAGTTCTCATACAGTGTCCTGAGGTCAGTTTTGTCATATACAGTGTAAAATACCAAATAATTTTATGGGACAGTTTATGCTGTAATTATTTATTGTCTGTGTTGCAGCAGCACCTAGTGGTTCAAATTAAGATCAGAATTGAACTTTCATGGCACATGATCTCTGCTGGGAAAGCTTTCATTGAAAGTAGTTAAAAATAGGAAGATACGGGAAGCCAAGGCAGAGAACAGGAAGATGTCTTTTCAGCCACTACAGGAGAGCTGAGGTACAGCCAGCAAGAAACCTAAGTTTCCATAAAGGGTCTAATTTCTCTTTTATGTAGAAACACGCTTTTTCATAGTATCAGCTCTTGTTATCTCACTGCCTTTGATATGGCTATTTTTTGGATATGGACATACCTGCTTACTTCTGATCTTGGTTAGAAGTCTATAATTCTAACACTTTGGTCAGATTGGAACAAATACTGCAGCCCAGGTAACTGTTGTTAGATATCATCTTTTGAAATTCAGAGCATGGCATTAGGATGGCTCACTGCATCCCAATGCATGATGCTTCTGTCACTTGGCTGCTCTAAAGGTTTCACAACTATCTATTGTACATTATATTCCAGCTGGATTGACCACCTGAAAGGGGTCTGTAAAGAGTGTTTAGTTGAAATTTCCAGGCATGTGAAGGACAAGAAGGTTATAAGGAGCAGTCAGCATGGTTTCACCAAGGGGAAGTAATGCTTGACCAGTGATAAACTTCTGCGATTTAATGACGGTTGAAAACGGGTAGAACAGTCAGTGATTTGTGCACAAAGTCCAGCTGGAGGCCACTGTATCCCAGGAGTCAATACTGGGTCCAGTCCTGTTTAGTATCTTCATTAAATACCTGGAGAAGGGAGCAGGATGTACCCTCAGCAAGTTTGCAGTAGACACAGAACTGGGAGGAGTGGCTGGTATACCAAAGGGTTGTACTGCACACAATTGGGCACACAGGAACATTGTGAAATTCAACGTGGGGAAGTGCAAAATCCTGCAGCTGGGGAGTAACAACCATAGGCAACTGGAAAGCAGCTTTGCAGAAAGGACATGAAGGTCCTGGTAAACACCAAGGTGAAGTAAGCCAGCAGTGCACCCCTGTGACAAAGAAGAGGAGTGGTGCCTGGGCAGTACTGGGCAAGGTGTTGCCAGCAAGTTGGGGGAGGTCATCCATCCCTTCTACTCGGCATGGGCGAGGCCACACTTGGTGTGCAGTTTCCACTTCTGGGCTCCCCAGTAGAAGGGAGATGTGGAGAATCTGAAGTGGGTCCAGTGGAGAGAGCCAGAGAAGGGTCACAAAGATGGTTGCAGATCTTGAACACCTCTTTAGCAAGGAAGGGCTGAGGGCTGGGACTTTATAACCTGAAGAAGAGATGGCTCCATTTTTATAAATATCTAAGGCAATTGTGGAAGGAAGCCCAAGCCTGACTTCTCATACCCCTGCTCCGTGATGGGACCAGAGACAACTGACACAAACTAACACAGGAAGTTCCCTCTGAACATCAGGAAATACTTTTTTACTGTGAGGGACACTGAGCACCGGCACAGGTTGCCTGGGGAGGTTTTGGATTCTCCAGCCTTGGAGAAAATCAAAAAGGGTCTGGACATGGTCCTGGGCTGTAGGTTGTCCAGCTTGAGGCAAGGAGGATGGGCCAGGTGATGTCCAGAGGTCCCTTCCAGCCCCAGACATTCTGTGATTCTATCATATAATATCTGTAATTCATTCAAACAGGAATTTGATATGACAACATTTTTAATACTATGGAAGTCTGTACAGCTTTTAGAGATTTTTGGATCAGAGCCTTGATCTTACTCATAATATTTATTAAACAAAAAAAAACTTACCAGAAAAAGTGTTAGCAGACTTTAGTCATGATTCATTAGCAACTAAGGAGGAAATATTAAAAAAATAAGGATAGGAACAGGGAGTCTATACTTGTGGCACAAACCTGGAATTCATGCAGTTCCCTTTGCTAGTTTTCTGAGGGTCTTGGAACATTGTTTTGCTTTGTGAAAACCTGATGTATTGCATCATTCACTATGTAGAATTATATAACAATGTTTGTACAAAACTCATCCTATTAAATTTGAAAAATACAGTTCAGAAAAATAGGATACGAATTTAATTTGGATTTCCAGTCTCACACCAAGGACTGCATTTTAAGTAGCACATTCTCTGATGGATATCCTCAGTGAAGGAAACAGAATGGCCTTTCTGTTGAAATAGCCGTTTCTGTGTTGTTGAGGTATAAGGAACTACTGTTTCGTGAATGTTGACACAACCCAAATGATTTAGATTTATTATGCTACTAGGGTTTTATTAAAAGAATTACTTAGAAGCTAAAAAGTGACAAAAGGTAAACTAGAACATGAAAGACAATATATAACGATCACTTTCTGCTTATGCTTCTCTTGTCAAGCTTCCTACTTGCTTGTTTGTCAGCTTTTTTCAGGCTCAGTTTTGCTTTCTGCTCTGCAGCATCAGTGCATGGCACGATCTAGAAGAATTCATCTGCTGGTTCTTTCCCTCCAGACATCACCCTTTCAGCTTGTCACCTTCACAGCTTACAGATCAATTTTCTCGTGATACCAGTAGTAAATGTAGATGTTTAGCTAGACTTGTTAATTTTGTTTTTTCTGACTTCTGTCAATTTGCCTGCCTGTCTTCAGGGTCTAAGCTCCCTGGGGCATGGGCCATCCTTTCTTGAATGTCTGGAAAATGCTAGCACATTGTGGCTACTACCATGTACACAAAAAAAATCTGTGGCAAGCAAAGGTTAAGAGGATGAATGAGATGAGTAACTGGAAGATGTGAACTTCATCAATTCTGTTAAACTGTAGGAACATTTTGTCTTTTAAGGTCACCAAGACCTCTCATTTTTAATTTCCTAATATAGCTCTCATAACTGTATTCTCTCTTCTGGGATGACTTCTGGTCATGTAATACGTATCTGAAATAATTTTCCCTTCTTGTTATTTCTTGGAAAATCATTGCCATGTATAATGAAGTAGTTGTAAGAGAGACATAGATGTATGCAGTAATACATTTATATGTCTTGCTTTTTTGAAGTTTTTTCAAAATGCTGCAAAGGCTCCTTATGTTTTTCAAGTTAGTTCTTTGGTGTAAATCAAAAATACAAATTATGTTAAAGATTGGAAAGCCTTGTGTTAATTTAATAAAAATCAAGTTTTTTTATTGCACTGTTTCACTGAGCACTCAGAAAACTGGATTGCTGGAATTCACAGTGATGTATATGAACTTGTGAGTAAAGGACTGGCAGTGACAATTGTTTACTGCTACCATTGAAACAAAAAAATGTTTTGAACATCTGTTGCTCTTGGATTTCCTTTCTCCATAATGCATATTTATTGCTCAAAGTTTAGGATGTATCTGCAGTTATGGAGTATCCTAAAACCGGAACTGAAAAAGCTGTATGTTGGAGGAGGGTTGTTTGGTTGGGGCTTTTTTGTGATGTATTTCTGCACTGAACTTTCATTTGTTTATGATCTTTGTCTATCTGTTAAAATTTTTTAAGAGTCTCGTATGGAAGTGTCATTTTTAAATGATTATTTATTTTCTTTAAATCTGAGTTTTAAATTAAAATGTGAAATCATCAGCTATGTCATTATGAATGAGGCTATGAGAAGCAGGCATGATTTTTAAAACCACTAAACAGTGCACATAGAGTTAGCACATAAAATTTCCATGATTGGAAATAAATCCTATCTCCATTTCATATATGAATTCTGTAAATTGAACACTGCTTCTTGCTTTTTCTCTCATTTCTACAGAGAATTTGTGTCAGTCCTTACAAACACTCTGCTAGGAACAGCATCCATTTTTAAAAATAAAGATATATTGCAAATATTGAAATTGGAAACAAATTTTTATTGCAAACAGCGTTTCAAATTGGCGTATTAGAAACATGTGCTTCCTAAACTGTATTAACAATAAAGCTGGAATAAATACTTCATTTTGAGCAGTAACCATGTTTTTCTTTGTTTGATTTGTAGTCTGCTTGTTTTTAACCCTTGCTATCTGTTAACTTTAATAACTGTCACTCTTAAAAAGTTTACCTCTTAATTGCTTATCTGCTAGTCTTATTTTTTAGGAGATGAGTATCACTAGTCAAAAGATTGTAGTTAATTGAAGTTTCTTATTGTTCTCTTTTCAGAGACAAAATTGAGGTAGACAGCTATAAGCATATGAGTGTAAAGACTGAAGGCTATAAATACAAACATTTTCATAATGAAATGCTGAAACATTTATTGTTTTAGTGCAACTAAAACAATTGCACATATACTTTCTTTGCATTCTATGTGTTGTAGAGACATTGATTTCATTGGATTTTGGTCATGATGCAACATGGGCCAATATTTGGGTCTGATAAATTGCTTTCCTGATTGGTTAACTATTGAGGCTTAATAGGAAAGATTCAAAACAGTAAGACAGATACTGTATCACTTCAAATTAAATTAGCATAATAAGTTCATTAAATATTGGATTGATTTAGGGTTTTTTTCTGGCTGTGTTACTATCCCAAATGTTGGACATTGGGTATTTATACTCAGTGCAGTAAAGTGTTGGAACACTGGGATATTCTTCTCTAACTGCCTAAGTCTGGAATTGTGGGGGATCTATAAAGTTGGAATATTTCTTGCTAATATTATGAAGAAAAAGATGAATTTATAAATCCCAAAGGGCTCAAACTCTACGAAAATGTAAGTCTTTGTAATTAGCAAACAAACAAAGGAGGATGAAGAGTGGCAGGTGTGAATAATTAAGTGTTATGGGGCTGTATCACCGGCTTTGTGTGTGGCAGGATGCCTGCTGGGCTGTTGTGCTGTAGCTAATGCAAACCATCCTATCTCACCTGGGGGCACAAGCTGTGGCCTGGCAGGCACTCTGTAGCAGGCAGCTTTAGTGTCACAGTCAGGATTTTGACTGGTTATTTGAGGAGTGGGTCCAAATGTATTCATTTCTCTGCCCTCTTTATGAGCTCTCTTAGGCAAGAAAGTACGAGAAGAAGAAGCAATTGACAGTAGGTAGGTGGGGGACAAGGAAGGAATGGAATACTTGAAAGAGGCTTTTTCTTCTTTTTCAAAGCAAATGGGCAGGATTGACTTACCTGCAATATTTATTGGTAGTAGTTTTTGGCTAGCATTGCTGTATACCAATAACTTACTTTCTACTACCTTCAAGTTTTACCAGATGGCTATTAATGCAGTCAGAATTCATTTTTCCTTGTAATTTATCCATTATTATGTTTTACATTTATACTTCACCTTAAATCAAGTTAACTTCTTCTGAACCAATCATGTTATTTTAGTCATGCTTGAAGAAAAATGTTGTGTTACTATTATTTCAGGCTCTGCCTGAATGCTCTAAAGTTGTTTTGTCATTTAGGATTTTTAGTTGAGGACAATATCTGCTGCATGGGCGGGAGCAGGCCCAGCAGTCATGCACTGGTGTGACTGTGGATGTGTCCACTGATTGTAACCAAATGAGAAACTGGAAACATCTACCCCTTTTTTTCCTGCCAAGTTCTAAGAAATAAAGGCCATAAAATTAGAAGAGAAGTGTACTACAGAGGTGCAACATGTTAATTTCTAGAGCACTGGTGAATGTGTGCCTGTGTGAATGCTTAGTCCCTTTCTGAGTAATTATAAATATGACATATAATACCAGGTGTTGTGAGTAGTCTTACAGACAGAAGAGAGCAGTTACCATTGGCTTTGGTAAGATAATTCATGTAAATTAAGTTCTATAAATGTTGTCATTCATACACAAGTGAGAAAAAGAGCTCTGCTGTTATTTTAGGATGAGGAGCTTTAGAAGGGAGAGTTTTCTCTGCAAAAACAGCCTCTGGTGTTTGATTTACCCACTTTTTGTACTACTTTTTCCTGCCTCTCCTCTATCCCTATCTGTTCTTATTGGTGGTTTTTTTTAGAAACTTGCTTGCTGCCTTCTTTTTATTTTTTTATCCCACTGCAAGTTTATAAAATAGGTAACTATTCATTATTTTATGGGAAATTGTGTTCCAGTGTTTTTCATGACACAGGTTGTAATCATAGTTATGGTTGCAGATACCACTTCTGTCAGGTTTGAATACACCGTGTTAGCATTAACAGCTTAATTTTTGAAGAGCCTGTATATCCTAAAACCTATCTTAATCTGAGATGTGTCCTTTACTTTTACGGTTGTAGTTCTTCTGAAATTTATTTGTTTTTTGTGGTGTGTTCCACATTTTTTGTAATAATTAAATAAAGGTGCAAATGTATCCCTTACATGACTATTTTTGATTTTTTTTGCCATAGTGGTAGTGTTTTGGATCTTCTGATGAGCATTATTAAGAAAATTGAATTTGTTTGTAATCACCAATTGTCTCCTAGTTTCATAGGATTGAATAAACATGTTGATTTCAGGTTTTAGCATATTTTTCAGATTACTCTTAAAATTTTGTTTAAGTTTGGTATTGAAAGTAGTAGTTTGCAACATGTGACTTTACAAGAACAGTGCAGTGTCTGTTGGAATTTTGGCTGAAGTCTTACAGGGTAGGAGAAAGGGATACAGGTGCCATTGCCCCGATAAGTAACAGCTGTGTTAATTACCCTCGCCTCACCCCTGATGAGTCACAGCTATATCCAATGAAGATAACTGTGGTAAAAGGGAGTGGCTTAGGTGGTGAGGGGAGGATCACAAAGAAGAAGGATCCCAGGGGGAGAGGATCACTGCTGTGTGGTCCTTCTGGGTCTGCAGGTAGTGCCTATTGTTAGAACCTGCAGTCATAGTCTAGCTGGTAAAAGCCTGCAGTCAGTGTCTGCAACCAATACATGCAGTCACAGTTTAGCAGGAATAAGCAGCAGTCAGAGGCTGCAAGGGAAACCTACAGGAGGAGCTTTCTGCTGCCAGAGTCAGTGAGTAGTTTGAGTCAGGATGGCTGAGCTGAATAAACCAGGATCCTTTTCGTGCTATGATAAGCAAGAAGTCTGTGTCTCGACTCATTCCTACACTCTAATGAGAAGGCTACTGCAACGTTGCAGTACTGTCTTGGATTTACCCTTTTGTTGTTCCTAGTCTAGATGTCTTGGCAGAATGTATACTTTTTGAATTGCTGGATAACGACTTTAGTCCTGGATTTAATCAGCAGTTTTATATCATTGTAAGACTCTCTTTTAGCAAACCATAATTTTATTGTAATTTTTTTCACGGTTTTAAAGAACATTTTACTCAATACTTCATTATTTTAGAGTGATTATATTAAGTACTGTTTCCGGGTTTATTATATTCATCATCAATTTACTTTTTTAAATAATAAAGGAAGATCCAGCTATTGATCTATTAAACTATAAACAAATATAACTGTATATGTTTAATATACATATATTAAGTAAGGATTGTATTTATATAGCATATTTAAAGTTGCATTCATAGCTGTATAAAAATGATAGCTCAGAAATTGTAAAGTGAATGCAGAGTGGAGAAAATGGTAATGAAAATGAACCAGATGACGGGGGGCCATATAGCTCAGCTGTTTTCCTTTTGTTCACTTTTTGTATTAATTCTGCACTATGGGAGGGAGGGAGGGAGATGTTGTAGAGTTCTATTTGGATCTCACTAAGAAAGACTGGCCAATGAACAGCATGATACAATAGCCACATTAATAAGGAAGACTAAAAAGAGAAACACAGCAATTAAATCTTGTATCCCTTCAGAGATTTAAAACATCTTGATCATGCAGCATCAGATGGACCCCAGGTGGGTTTTCCCACAGCATGCTGTGCAGATGCTGTCTGTGGATAGGGTAGATTCCTCTTCCCTATCACAGTGCCTTTTATTCTGTGTAACAAGCAGTCATTTTTCCTAAGAACCTGGCATGGCATCTCTGTTATGTCATCCACCAGTGCCACCTGGGGCATGCCAGCAGGCTCCCTACAGTGCTGCTCGTGCCGACATATGGGCTTCTAAGTACAAGGCCCAATAGAGTGTGCATTGCCAGTTCAGGATCCCTAGACCCTCAAGCACAGTGTCTTCCACAGAGCTCCCAATACACTGCTTCTGTTGACATGGGCAGGAGGGTGATCTCTTCTGCGGGGGAGTAAGTACAGAAAAAAGACCTGGTGATAGCTTTCCAAGTGGAAGTCTTGGTGCAGCTAGCCAGTTCTAATGCAGTTTGAGATTTTAATTTTGCAGTGGATTAGACATTTGTTGGTAAGAGGATGAAGAAGCCTTTGTTGGCCCTTCAGCAGTAGCTTTCCCTCGCTGCTACTCAGATACAGCTATGAACAGATGTAAAAGGCTTCAAGCCTGTCTGCCAGGTATATGTATTATTTCTAACATTATACAGATTTAAACAAAACTCCGCAACTTTGGCAACTCAGTCCAAAACAAAGAGTACCAGATCACTGACTGTGTGATGTTGCTCACTCTGTTTTATCACACTGTCTCATCCATAGACCTGTCTGTAAATATGTAGCTTAAGGAGGGTCCTGCTCCTTTCACTACAGGTACATTGATCCACACAAGCAGTAACTGTATCCCATCTTATATTTTCTAAGCTATTTTTGGGAACTTGAAATTCTGAAAGCTCCGGTGAATTTAAAGTCTTAGTGTGACTACTGCTGCTCTTCAAACAGTACAGAAGCAATATTTCAAACCCTGCAAAATCATATATTAAAGGCATTTCTGAAGCATAAGTATCAAATCCAAGTCACTACTCTGGCTTTTTTTTTTTCTGTTATGCAACAATTTTGGTGCTGTAGCAGTTTCAGTGTTTCCAGTTTTTTTCTTCTTCTTCCTTTACCTCACATTTTTAGAAAACAGCTAATTCATTGTGGTAGAGAACAGATTAGAGAAAACCAGCAGCAGGCTAAAACAGTGAATAAAAGATGATGATATGAAAGCTGTCAGCGTTAAAAACTTTTGGGAGCCTGCATCTGGAACAGAGGTGCCATTGGTTGAATTCTACATACAGAACTCATTAAGCATTCAAGGTTGGAAGTATTCAAATTTCTCATTAGTGATTTCTATTTTTTTATCTCATGCTAATGTTGTTTAGCATAGCACACTGTTAGGCAAACTGCTGAGTTGTGGCAACCAGTGTGCCTTTTGTGGAATTCATTACCTTTCAGTTAAATAATAATATTGCATTAATAATGCCTGGAAAAGTTAGATATAA
This sequence comes from Cyanoderma ruficeps, assembly GCA_008694505.1. Taxonomy (NCBI): domain Eukaryota; kingdom Metazoa; phylum Chordata; class Aves; order Passeriformes; family Timaliidae; genus Cyanoderma; species Cyanoderma ruficeps. The sequence goes on along the minus strand of VZDJ01007753.1, from coordinate 20,002,357 downwards.
GCCCTTAAGAAAGTTTGCTTTAAAGCATTTTAATCATGCAGTGAAGGCTGTGAGAGCCAGTCATTCTTTTCAGTCTGTACAAGTCTTCAGAAAAAAGGGCTCATCAACAACTTGAAGATGCAGGTCGAATGAGCTCAGCATACCTAGCTTCTCACCTGAAGTTTAGAGATGATGTGTATGGTTGATAACTGTTCCTTTGCCACAGTGAAGTGTGTACAACAAGGATAAAATCTATTTGCACACACAGGCTTATCTAAGGTGCTTATCCAAGACTATGAACCAGAATCTCAGATGTGAGCAGCTGCAGAGATTAATATCTGGATTCTGTGTTTATGTTGGAAGGGTTTTTTTGTTTTTCGGGTGGTGTTGTGGTTTTGTTTGTTTGGTTGGTTGGTTGTTTTTGGGTTTTTGTTTGTTTTTTAGGGGTTTTTTTGGTAATGTAGGATCAATACAAGGAACAAAGTAATCTTAAGAAATTCTTAAAACTACATAATGTCTGGTGGGGAAAAAAGAAAATGGGGATTAAAGTGGGAAGAATCTAAAGCATGTTATTGAATTGACTTTTGGAAATTGACTAGGTGTTAGAGTAGTCAAGATGCTATACAAAGAGGGGGATTTTTCAGCTTAGAATTTGTACTCACTCATCTTTTCTCCTTCTGTCTAAATGAGTGTTTTAATGATTTCATGCTTCCCAGGGTGTCTCGCTTCACAGCATGCTGCAATCACCTTGCCTTTGGCCCTAGAGGCCGAGGAGCCCTCCAAAAATAAACGGGAAAAGCCAGAAGCTGTCTCCTCAACTTAGCATTTTCTTCTAGCTCTGCCTAATGGCAGAATTTTGTTGGGTTTGGTCTCAGAATGGTGTGTCTCTAGTGAAAGCTTCCTCTGGCAGCCGCTGTCTGCTGCCTGCTGCTTAGGGGCATCAGCTGGGACGCTGTGCACAGCTGTCTCCCGCAGAAATGCCTGCCAATGCCTGCCATAAGAGCTTTTTAATTACTTGTCCTGTATAGTATTGGCTTTTCAGCTGCGCATAAGCATCAAGAAGTGTCAAGATCATGGTAATTTTGAAACTGTGCTGAGGAAGTAAATCTGTCTGGTTTTTTTCTTTACAGTTCTGTACTTAAAACAAAGAAAACAGTCTGGTAGCCGTGAAACCCTTAAACCTCTGAAAACACATAGGATAATAAGTAGAGGTGGTTCTTTCCAAGCATGGATATGTCACTGAAATCACAAGGCTGAAATAAACATATTGTTTGTTTCTATGACACATAGAGAAATGCCTCATTGCTGGAAGGGAAAAATTTAGCACTTTGTTACTTTAGAACCATGAAACAGGTATCTGATTAGTGTCACTGTAATACTGAATATTCATGCTGGATATATTTAGATTTTTATTTGCAGACACACCTGAATTGCTTTTCCCATTCTTCAGCCTGGGAGGCTGATGTCAGTGTTAACGTGGTAGTTCAGTTCTAGAACTGACCTTGGCAGACCTGTCAGTTCAGCTCAGACTTAGCACCACTTCAGTGGTCTGGCTGGCTTTTGGAGGAGGTCTTGGTTTATTCATCCAGTTCAAAGTATGACTAAAGTATGTTTGTGTTGGTGTTCATATAAAGTTATTAATATTTTAAATTTGATTTATAATTATCACCAAGGAGCTGGTTTAACCCTTTCTGCACTGCTTTAGTGTCATTACATGTGAATTTTTAAAATAATTCAACTTCTTCAGAATCATAAGAGAAAAACCCTTCCTCTCAATGGGTATGTAACGCACTAGATTGTCAGTAGTTTCAGATGACATCTTTCAGAAAGTTAAGTAGGCTTCACAACCACTTTCTGTGCCACACAGAGCTTTGGGGTTTTTTTTACAGGTTTCAGGTTAGCTTTATTACATACTAATCATGGATTAGGATTAGTGATTTTGGACTTGTGTTCCAGAAGTAGATTTTCATTTAGTCACCTAGGAACATTCATTTGAACAAATTTCTTACATATCTTCCGGCAACAGCCATTTTGTCTTGCTTATGTTCCTTTTTAAAAAAAAAAATAAAAGTAAGATCTTTTAGAAGACATATGAGGGTTTCTATAACCCTCACCCGAAGTTAAAATGGAAACACAGAAACTACTGTCCTTAGATATGGAACTTCCTGGCTGAATGGCTGGGGTGCCAAGAGTAGTGATCGGTGGCCCAAAGTCTAGTTGGAGACCAGTGACCAGTCGTATACCCCAGGGGTTAATACCAGCTCCAGCCCTGTTTAATATCTTCATTGATAATCTGGATGTTGGCAGCAGGTTTGCAGATGACACAAAGTTGGGGCAAGTGGCTGATAAGTTAGTGTCATACTTCCATCCATAACAACTGTAAAAGGCTGGAGAAATCAGCCAGCCAACTTGTCTCTGAAGCCAAGCCCTACTGGTTTTGGTAAGAATTTTCATCATTCTAATTAAAATACTTCATGCTTCCATTTGACAAATATGAAGAAAGAAGTTATTCTTAACTTGTGTTAGGTATTAGTTACACTAATACCTAACACAAAATAACAACAACGATTGTTGCCTTTCCTCGGGAAAAGTAAATTTTAATTACTGGTGTTTTAAATTAAATCCATTGAGATATCCTGTACTCTAAGGCACAGAAGAAGAAGTGCTGTCTTTTTGTCTTGGAAAATTAGATGAGATTATTGACATACAGGGGGTTTTGCGCATTTAACTGATATTCATAGCTTTTACAAATTTTAGAGGACTATAATTGCAGACTTGACAGTGGGGTAAAAATTTAGTATTCTTTTAAAAAGGTTTTGGCTTTAGCAAATTCTTTAGAAGTTTGTGTTACATATATTTGTATAGAAAATTTTTAAAGCAAATAAGTGACATTTAGACCCAATTTTTGGTTTTCCTGATATTTCTGACATCGTAGAAGTATATGAAGTTTTGCAAAGTAGTGAGATTTTTTTAAACGGTTGCATAGGAAGGTTTTTATGTACAGAGGGGAGGAACAAAATAGCCAACACTGCTCTGCAAGTCATTAAAATACCTGAAAATGTAATTCATGTCTTCTCTGTACTAGATTTGTAGTATCTTCAGCTTGTCAAAAAGTGTGCAATAAAATAGGAAAGGCAAGTTCTCCAGTTATACCTCATTCCAGCCCCCTCCTCTGACTCCCTACATTGTTCTTGATTTTAGGTCTCCTCTTCTGTAGCCATCTGTTCACTTCCTAAAATAGCACTGCTTGTGTCTCAATTTAGAACTTTTCTCATTATCCGTAATACATTTTAACTTCCCTTTGAACGATACTCATTTTGATACTGAGTTTTTTAATGCACTGCTGAATATGTTAAGTAGTTGAAAAGCAACTTTACATTCATAATTGCACCAACATGTTTTGGGTTGTCAAACATTAGATAGAAATAATTCTTGATTTTCAGTGTTTTCTGTTTTTGTCATTGTTTTGCATTGTTCTGAGTATTACTTTGGAATTATTCAAACACTAAATTATAAATACACTAGCAAGCTGAAAAATGGTAGCACAAAGTCACACAGTAATTCCAGACTGATCCTATGTTCGCAGTGATTCAAGGCAATGTGCGTGTTGCATGACTGCTGCTGGACTTGTGATGGACTAGACTAGATAAGAACCCTATCTTTGTAAGGGCTCTAATTTGCTTTTCCTCTCTCCAACCATTGATTTCCTGTGCTTTCTGTCATGCTATCTATCATGTCTCTAATTTTCTGTAATGATTTACAGGTTTTGACAGCTCTAATTTTGTAAATTTCACTTGAAGTTGGTCATCAGGTTGAAAAAAATTTATTAGGAAGGCAACATGAGAAGGGGAAAAGGCAATTTGGCAGAAAAATGGACGGACAGCGTTTAAGTATTTTTTATAGGCAAAAGCAGTCATTATTATTGAAGAATTTTAAAAACATGTTTAATATGTGTGTTTGGCTGTCAGATTTTTTTTCTGTCATAGAAATGCTGAAAGCCTATTCACTGCTGAAAATTATAAATGTAGGCACTTTTAAAAGTTTAGTTGCTGCTCCATATTGATGGAACAGTTCTTTTGAGGAGTAAAATGACCTTTCTCAATGAACTGGTGAAGCTGCAAATGTGGCTTTCATTGTTTAATAGTGATTGTGTTGATTTAGATTTTTTTCTCAGGTACTTAGGAACATTTTCAATCTCTGTTATGATTTCTTATTATACTTGTGTAAATACACAGAAGTCATTTGTGGAATTCATGAAAACTGCATGGCAAACATGGATATCATGCATACCTAAAAATTTTAAGACTTCTTGTATTATTTTTTTTTTTAGATACTGATTTTTAGATAGCAGAATAAACTAAGAAATTGTGCAATCCATTGGGTGTCTCATTCACTCAGGAGCACATTTAAGGGGAAGTTTAATCATGTTGCAGATCTCAGAATACACTAAAATAAAAAAGAAAAAACATGTGATGGAGAAACGTTTTCTTCTTTCCTAGTTAAAATACCCTGATGTCCATTTCTGTTTTTATAATCTTCAAATGGCTGGTTTAAAATGTAACAGCTCCAAGGTTTCAGTAAGGACAAAAGTAATTATATAATGATAGAAAATGACACCAAACTTTTCAATGGCATGTACCATTTTTGTTGGCTGTTTGTGAACATGAGGATTATTGATGGTGCAGTAAAAATTAACGATAATCCTATCATTCTAGTCATCCTTTCCCTCATTGTTGATCAAGCAAGAACTCAGAGCAAATAAGGAAAACCAATATACATTAATGACTTGGAGTTTCAGAACAGCCACAAGAGCATTATTCTTGATAGGGCTGTAACCATGGCAAGAAACGAGCCCAGACAATGGATCATAGCCTCTTTAGCCTTCCTAACTGTGACAGCCACACATATACGCAGCCTGAGACTGGATCCAAGCCTGTAATGCCAAGTGCTGCAGTATACCAGGAGGCAGAGGCACCAAACGCAGGGAGTCAGGCAGGAGGGGTCTGTGATTGTCTGGGAACCAAATGCAGGGAGTCAGGCAGGAGGGGTCTGTGATTGTCTGGGAATACTGTTCCTGTGGGCTCTGTCAACAGAAACCTCTCAGGATTGTTCTGCTGCTCTGCTTGTCTCATTTGCAGGACTGCTGTCTTGGCTGGGTGTGTAGGGCAGAAACTAGTGAGGGAGAACCCTTGGCAGAGTGCTCCACGTTGCCATGTTACGAATGTGGCAATTGCTCAGTTTCTTTTGAGCTGCAAGAAATTTACATGGAGTCTGTTCATATGGGGTGTCATTCTCCTACGAATGCCAGCATGGCTTGGTATGGTCCTGACAGCTGATTGATTGATTTGATTCATTGCCTGGATAAGCAAACATATGAGACATGACAGGCTGTATAGGCTTTAAAGACTTCTTCCATTTTGTGCTTGCTGTAGGCTTAGAGTTAAATATAGTTAAAGATTTGGAATCAGCAAAGAGAGGGAACTAAAAGTTAAGAATAAGGAGTCAAATATCAGTGTGACAAGATTATTTCCAGAAGATATAATTTTTTCCCTGTTGAAGAGGAGAAAAAGATGATGTATTTATTCACATCAAATGAACAAGGACAGCAAGAAAATGACAATATTGTGTGTTGTAAAGGTGTTTAGTAATAGAAGTGCCTGTGAGTCCCTGCAAGATGAAGTAAACTAAATCAGCAGCAAGATAATGCCCAAAGTTATGTTTAGGTAGCAAAGACAAACAGGAGAAATAGTCCAGGCTGCCTAATTCGTCATTAATTCTAATTTCATTGTAACTTGAGCATGGCTAAAATACAGAAGCTCAAAAGAGAGTCCACTACAAATAGAATGATAGGAGCAAAAGTGCTTAAACACTTGGAGGAGCATTCACAGGAGGAAACGTTGGGCTCCAGTTCTCTGGGCTCATGTCCGATGAGGGTTGCATAGGGCTGGAAGGGCCTTCTGTTACTGCCTTACAACTGCTATTAAAGTAAGCACATTTTAAACTAAAAAAATATTTTATATGCAATCCATGATTTGCCACATAAAATTGTTGTTTAAAATATCTGATTGTAAAAGCTTAGCAAGATTCCAGAAAGGGAAATGAACAGCAAACTTCACCCTGAAATCAAGGACTGGCAATCAAGACTTGGTTTTCTTGAATGTTGCAACTCTGTAAGTGAGCATAAACAAAGGTACATAAATGTAAAGCTTACTCCTGGTATAATTTCTTAGCTTATTTTTAGTCTCCCTGGTTTTATTTTCTGTATTTCAGGTTTGGTGGAGCATGTGTCAAGTGGTATATGAAGCATGACTTGTAGTACTCTGAAATCATTTGAGATTGTAATTTTAATAATTAGTTGAATGAGTGAGTGATGAAAACACTTAGCATTTAAACTGATTTTCAGGTTTTTCACAGCTCGCAGAGATAATTGGCTTAGTTCCAACTATTTGCAGCTTTTTCAGGATCTCCCAGCTGGAAGAAATGGCAAGAGGCTTTGGTTCCCATTTTCAAAGTTTATTCATAAGCATTAGGAATAGACATGTGTAAACAAATGAACCTGAGATGAAGGATTGATGATGTTAGTTCTTCCAGCCAGTTGCATGAAAAGTGGTCAGCTCCAGAGCTGTTAAAATAGGAACAGATTATAAGCATAATGTTAAAAGAAACAAAACATCGTATAAGAGTTTAACTGCAAAGGGAGGATTTTAGAGATTGGGGGGTAAGGGATAAATCTCTCTTTCTTTTAGAGTTGTTTCATGAACTACAGGCTTTCTGGTTAGGTATCCTTTCCTCCCATGACACCTGAGTGGAACTTACCCCACTGAGATCTTCACCACTGCTACTGTTAGAGACAGCAGCAAACGAAATGTGAACAATATTGAGAATCCTGGTTGTTAGGATCTTCAATTTCCTGTGTGGGATTTGATATCAGCAGTTTTTTGTGGATGGCAGCTCAGTGTTCTGGAAAGACCTGTGGTACCCTTCCAGATCATTCTCTAGAAACAGTTTCCTGCTTCTGATGATAATTGCAGAGCCCTGGGAAGCCAGCAAAAATCTTAGACAGCATGACTAGTTCAGCTTTGTGTGAATGTGACTGTATTTCTTCCAGGAGCTTGAAAGTTCTTTAAATGGCTTTATGCCACTGCAAATCTGAGCTAATAAACCCTGTTATGGCTGAGTTGGCACCATGTGAAGTTAGCTTAGGTGTATCTGTCTTGGCGTTTCCTGACTCAAGCTTATACAGTGGCATTAGAGTATAGAGTCAGTGAATGTTGATCAGGATTTCATATATATGCCTCAGTGCTAGTCCTGCTGTATGCAAGCTGGTGCTGGTGGTGCTAATGTGGTGTCTCCACTTTATGGTCTAGATTTAGCCAGGCTCTTCAATTCAGAGCTCTTTTGCCAACCAAATGCTGCATCTGGTAAGTAAGATCTACCAGAAACAGTGTTGGGTTGAACCCAGTGAAGAGAACGGGCTCTGTTGGTTGATATGTTGTGCATGCTCAGTAATAACTGTCTGCAGGGCTGTTTCCCTCCACTACCTGAAGTATTATTTTACTTCTGATAATGGAGAGTTCATTGTAAAAAGAAAACAATAGGGAAGTAGATGCTTTTTAAAGAAGCAGTAGGATTCATTGGAAGGCACTTTGTTTTTCTTGGCCACTTATGCTATTGGGTGTTTTTTGTTGTTTTTTTTTTCTAGGTAGAGTTGAAAATCGCTCCTTAAACTGCACATATTTAAAAAATACCACATACAGTTTTGAAACTGTCCGTTTTGTACTCCCACTAGTTTTAAGGAGGCTTAAGAGTACTAGTACAAAAAGGATATCTTAAGAAGTACTTATGTTTTGGACAAAGAGGAACTGTCCTATTTTTAAGGATTATTGCAAGCACTTTTTATAATACTGGCTTTTTCCACTTTCATGAAGAATTTTCCCATAAACTATCAAGAATTCACATTTAATGAATTGAAAATTCTAAACATATGGATATAATTTACTTCATAATGAGATTTAGGGGAAAAATAGAGTAAAACAGTTGCATTGTCACCTAAACAGTATTTATTTATACTAAATATATTGGTAGTTTTATAAAATTATTTCTTACTCATATTTGCATTTTACATTATTAAATTGTACTGATTTGCTTAAATATTTTATCTTCTTCTTGTGAAAGCTAATAATTTAAAGATCCCTTTGCATGAATGGACATCTTTATATCCAATAACTAAATACCTACAACTGGATGTTAATGTCAACATCGTTTCATCATCTCTGCTAACAGTACAAAATTATGCCTTTTATACCTCAGCGTGGTGTTTGTAGGGCTTCAGTTTAGAGCTTTGCATATACAGTTGTGCTAAATAAATGGTTATTGTATAATTACTTATAGGAGACTCTTCTGTCCCAGGTGATTCCTTCAGCAAGCAAACTGAAGGGGACAGATATGTCAGACTAGGCCCAGGTGATAATTTTGTCTAAAAAAAAAAAGAGAGAAGGTCTTTTTCTTCAAGTCCTTGCCTGTAGTGGAGTAGTTTGTCTACAATACATGTTTGTGTTCTGGTTTATGTGCTAACTGGCATTATTTTGCTATAATTGCACCTTCAGGCTTTGAAGTCTTATAGCTTTATGTGATCTAACACCATTCAGTCTGGAGTCGCACTTGATTGTCACTGGGATTTCTGTGGTTTTATTAGATCAGTATTACATTTAATGTTCCGTTTTCTCCTAATTTCTGTGGATCTTGGCTTGCATCACTCCCCTGGTCTGGGACTGTTGATGGCCTTTAGCTGCTTTTACTTGAACTCAGAAGATGAACCCAAAATCCTCAGTAAGACAGCTGCCTTTGTGATCTGACCCTCGATCTCTTCCAGCTCCATACTTTGTCTATGTGTTTCCCACGTGTTGTCCTGTAATCTTCCTTGGAAGTCCTGTAGTGCATGGTTGTACATCTGGATTCAGGGAAAGCATCTGCTCAAGCCGTAGATACAATGACTAGGGAAATCATGGAATCAGAATTGTTTGATTTGGAAGGAATTCTAAAGATCATCTCATTCCAACCTCCCTGTCATGGACACCCTCCACCAGACCAGGCTGCTCAGAGCCCGATCAAACCTGGCCTTGAACACTTCCAGGGATGGAGCATCCACACATTCTCTGGGCAACCTGTTCCAGTGCCTCAGCACCCCCCACAGTAAAAATGTTTCTCTTAATATCCAATCTAAATCTACTCTCAGTTTAAAGCCATTGCTCTTTGGCCTATCACTACATGCCCTCATAAAAATTCCCTCTCCCTCTCTCTTGTAGCCCTCTTTAGGTACTAGAAGGTGCTGTAAGGTTTCCTTCTCAGAACCTTCTGTTGCCCAGGCTGAACATCCCAGCTGCCTTAGCCTGTCTTCACAGGATAGCTGCTCCATCCCTCTATAACCAACTTGATGGCCTTCCCCTGGACTCATTCCAACAGGTCCATGTCCTTCCTGTGCTGGGGACCCCAGAGCTGGATGCAGCACTGCAGGTGGGGTCTCACCAAAGTGGAGCAGAGGGACAAATTCCCCTCCCTGGCCCTGCTGCCCACACTGTTTTGATGCAGCCCAGGATACAATTGGCTTCCTGGGCTGTGAGTGCACACTACCAGCGGGGATGTGACATGGACATCACACTATATATGTCTCAAGAAGTACAAAATATCTTCTATTTTTTCCTGCCCTTTTTTACTATGTGTTTTTGAGGTGGCTTCTTTTAACAGTGTTTGACAGGCTATGTTGAGCAGTGCAGAAAATACCTCAGTTTCCTGAAGGATGAAGAGTTACCTGATTTCTGGTGTCTGGGGCTGTATGAGACATGAGCAGAAGGAAGACAGGACACTGAGGCCCTGGGGTCTGTGGGTTGGTCCTGGAGGATTATCTACCTATCAGCAGATCTGTATGCATTTAGTTGTGCAGCAGTGCAAAGAGAGGTGTTGTTCCAAGCCACAACGTGAAGTTTCTTAAATCCTGTCATTACTGAATGATGCAAGCCTGTGGTAACAGGTCCCTAACACTGCAGTGGTCACTAGAGTCGTTCACATAAATGCAGTGCTTATGGATAGAATATATCATTAGGGAAATGGAGTATAGTTTTTCATGTGATTCTTGTGGTTCTTAATCAAGCTGGCAGATAATATGTGAAATGTGTTAGCATCTTGCATTGGCATGCTTTGTCATACTTAAAAGTGTATCTAGCTGAGGCTGATGGTATACTTGATCAGTCTACTCTGCAACCAAGGATCCATTTAAGATACTAAAATGGGCCTGTATAAGATGCTGTAAATTGTTTCAAGTGTTGTTTACTAAGAAACTAAACACATTCTTTTCCTGAACTAAATAACATACAAGAAAACTCAATTTTGAGGTATTGAAAAACCTCAGACATCCTCTATAGAAATCAGAAAAGCTGACAATCAAGACCTCCTTGTAAAGACCGCCCTTTAGAGGAAAGATTCTCGACATCTGCTCTAAGTACAGCTGTTCTAACCTGGGATAGAACTAAACATTTCAGAGAAGTCTAAAATGAGATATTACTTTTGAAAGGTACTTAGCTTTTAGTTGTTGTTTTAACTCTTCTCTTGCCTTCTATACCTTTCCTTTCCATCCTGGAATTTTTTATGTTTTTATAGTGAAAGAAGGAATAACAAACATCTTGCTGGAAATACATGTTGGGGAAAAAAAAGCAAAACACACAAAACCCGAATTAGTTTATCTCCAATAACAAGAGCCCAAAGAAAAAATCCATCAAGTGCTTAGCATTCCTAGCTTCAAGGAACTTAATTTTTTTAATTGGTTAGAAACCATTAGAAGTATTGCTAATCCTGCATCTCCAAAGAGTTGAATGTCTTCAATGGTTTGATGTTTTTCTTCTGAAGTTCACCTGATCACTGCAGTGATCACACTGACAGTGGGATGGAGTTGAAACTCAAGCTTGTTAAATATTAGATTAAAACCCAGTGCAGAATTTGTAGCCTAAGGCAGCACAAATATTGTAAAATTTAAATGATAAATCATTTGAGAGAGGCATAACCCGCTAGATTAATGGATGCACAGAAAAAAAAATGCCTCATTTAATTGCTCTTAGAAAATGGGAAAAACCCTAGGGGGGTTTAGAAGTTCATAGCCTTCAGAGAAACTCTAACATAGATTTTACAACCTTGGCTACTGTGGTGCAGGATGCTTCAGGTCTTCAAGAACAATTTCTGTGTCATTTCATCTGTCCTTAAATCTGTTGAGAACGGGTCTGTGCTTTCCTTGCCCTCACTGTTCTTATAGGAGGATTATTTGTGAGGGCTCACCTCTCTAACTCTTCAAAAATTTGTGCTCTGTTTCTTATGATTTCCTCACAGTTATATTTCTTCTGCCATGGTATTCTTTTCTCCCTCCAAAATTTGTTTTGCAGTTGTATTTACATAAACACACCAGCAGCTACCATCTAATGCTTTTTTTTGCTAAGCTAATGAAGAAAGGTCTTTTCACTTCCCCTGCGATCTTACTTTATCGTTACTACAGCCCTTCTTTACATCTAGTTTACAAGTGACATTACTGCTTCTCTGTTTTGTAGAAAAAGAAAAATCATAGATTCACATGTGTAACTTGTATTTCTGGTTTATGATAGTCCTGTTTCTCAGTAGGTGACCTGAACTTTTCCTTTCTGTTGTTCCAATACCTTAGCTTCTTTTTTATAATAGTACTTCTTTGTCAATCTGTGAGGATACCATTGTGGATATATATGGTCATAGCAAATGGCATTTAGATCACAAGTTCTTGGGAAATCAGCCTGCCTTATTTCTGCTACTCACAGACAACATATTTTCTTGGCAAAAAAGCATTTGCAGTTTGCATAGAGACTTGTAGTTCTTTTTATTCTGCAAATACGTCAGAGATTTGTGTGCAGATATGCAAATGGTATAAGTGCTGCTCTTAAAATTAATTTGCTGTCTTCTTTGATAGATCTGGAGAAGGTGCTACAAAATTTCTGTAATGTGCCATCTGTTTTATGTATGTTTTCTGGTTGACATGCACTCACTTGAAAAATGTGACAGTAGCAGAGAAAAAAGGCAGCATTATTTATCTCTGGTGTTACTGTCCATAGAACCCATGAAATACCTTAAAATAATTTTAAGAGAATCAATCTTCTGGCGCTTTCTCCTTCCTTTGCCTTCCGTAAAGTATGCCATATACGACAGGAATTCTGTGTTTGCAGGAGAACAGGCTTTTAAGGAGAGATGTTTTGAGGTCTGAGAAAAAATTCTGTTACCTTCCTATATCCTAAACCCTAAGACCCTAAGCTTCCCTAGCAGAATTTATTTCTTGAGGTCAACAATATGTATAATAGGTAAAGAAGGTGCTTGCTACCTTGCGTATAAGGTTGGGCCCATAAAAACAAAATACTTAATCCTGAAATGTTTGTAAGCAGTACGTGGAACAGAACAACCTGAATCTGAAACGAGACTTCTGAATAATGCTTGTTGCAAGCAAAACCAGACTGGAATACAACTCTGTGCTAGATCAGTACTTTTCAGAATATCCCAAGTATACTAAGTATTTTTTAAATTTATTGACTGCTGAATGAATCTGTTATAAAACCTAAATACATAAATGAGCCTGTAAAAAGAGGAGTAAAGTCTTGTCAAAAGTACTATGGGTAGATGAAGAGGTCCTAAGGAAAAGAGCTGAACTTAGGAGCTACTATTGCTAAAAGACAAAGATGTAAGAAACAGCTATCTTTATACTTTGGTTCATACTGTTCAAGGTTGTGGTAGTCCATGTGTTTTCAAACTAATACTGCATCAGTGACTGCCTTCCTGAGTGCAGCATTTTTGTTGTCAAGCTGATTTTTATCAACAGGTAGTCACAACTAATCTAAGAGCAGTTCTGAATTCTGGGAAGCAAGGGAAAAATCTGGCAGGTAATAGTGGTTTTCTGGAATTGCATATTTAGATATGGGGGAAGTAAACTTAATTGTAATTTTCTTTACCAAACTATAGATATTTGTTCATTTTTTGAGGGTGGATATTGCATTTTTTCTAAATCACATAGATACGAAAATTACTGCTATCAACTGTAGATTTGGAGGTGAGTTAATCTAAAGAGGGCTCTTTGCTGGGAGTACCCTCTGTGGGGTAAGAGATAAAGTGACATTTTTAAAGAGTTACATGGTTTTCAAATTGTAGGACATTTTAAAAATTAAATTAAAATAAGGATACATTTTGCAACTTGCCTCTACTTGAAGAAAATATTAGTTTGCTTTCATAGTTAAAAGAACTCATTTTGGAAATCAACAGGCTAATAGTCTATTTCTCTTCAGTGTTGTCTCATTTAAAACCCTGATGAAGAAAGCAAAGGGAAAAAAATCACATGGACAAATTTAGAAGTTCACAAATGCCAAGTGGGAAGGCTTCACAACTGCTGTAAATTGGATGTTTGCACATTAGAGTGTGAATGCTGATTTTAACCTTTCCATTGGGAATTTTGTATGCTGTGTAATTGACAGGTGAGAACTATATTCCCTTATTAGCTTCCCACCTCTGTTACTTCCTTGGCACAAGACTAGACAGGGGTCAGAAGCAGAACATCAGTAATAGAAACCAGGAGCTGGAAGTAGGATGAATGTTGGGAAAATTGGAGCTATTGCTAAATCCTGTTTGCTGTGATACATGTAACAGCTCACTTGGAAGTCAAACTGTTCAATGCATGTTGAGGGATTTTTCCTTACTGTGATGTTTTTTAGACTGTGTGTTTTGTTCAGTTGATGCCTGTGATATTTGTGCCAATATTTGGTGTGTTAAGAACATTTCTGGCACCTTACAGACTGTCATTGTATGTGCAATACTCCACGGAGTAAATGTACTTTAGGTTGCTATTTTTGTTGTCATTGCCCTGTCTCTAAGGAAGTGCCTGTGGGGGGGTGGGTCTCTGCACTTGATGTATATGCAGAGAGGAACAGCTAACAGTTTTGTATCTCTCCAGAAACTGTCCACTCAACAATGCTTAAAATACTACCTTTTATAAAGTTTTGGAGGGTTAAAAAATAAAAATTTAATTTTGAAGCAAGACAATATAACCCTGTATGGGGATTGAATTCATATAGATGTCCTGTGCAAAAGTATCCCTTGGTTGTGCTTCAAAGAGAAGTTAGGCATGGCCTAACTGTGTCTGTAGTACAATTTATGGCTGTGATGTAAGGTTTTCTTCTACATTTACTTCCCTCAAACCTTAAAGCACCATTGGTCACCCTGATATTTCTGCCATACCATCAAAGTTTCACTCTCCTGCTTAAAATAAATAGCTTGCATTTCAATTAGAGTATGTGGTATTTTTTAAATATGTGTAGTGTTGATTTAAAGTTTTCTAAGCTGTGAGAAATAGAGTACCTGCTCTTCTTGATTGCTTCCATCTTGCATTTATTGCTGAACATTTGTTTTATTAATTTAGTGAGAGTTTGCAAGGATGTGAAGGGGCATGGCTGTGCTTGTATGCAGACCAAGTGCTTATTCCAGCCTATTCCAATGAATTATTTCCGCTCGCTGGAAACTCTCCTGTTGCTATCCATACTAGTCATTTTATTGACAGTTATAGTCAAATGTTAGTATTAACTAAACTATTGGAATTCTTGATTGTTAAAACCAGGTTTGGATTTTTTTTTAATGTTTATCTGAAGCATTTGTGTTTTCTAAATCTGGCTAGAACAGTACCCTAAAAAGAGACTTGCTTACCAATTTGTAGCTTTACATTGTTCTAACTCTCCTACAATCAAAGAAGAAAACCAGGGAGACCAGGTTTATACATTTTTCAAAGTTTGTAGATATTTGATGTTGAGTTAGTCTTTTTAGCAAATGGTTTTATTGCCAAGGTCTGCTAAGTAGAGGGAAGGTTTGCAACTTTAAAATTCATTCATAGAAAGTGTTATAATACTGGATTTATGTTGAGATAAATAAAACAAAGGCTGTCTCTGGCAAATGTAGGCATTAATTTTAAACATTTATTTGAAAAACATGTTCTGTTTTAAACATCAGTAGTTACAGGTAAATAATGGCCAGTTTTATTGATAAGAATTTTATGTTGTCATTTTTCATTTCCCCTTTAAAAGCTTTTGAGATAATGACACTAGTTTCCTCAGTTATCACTGTGATTGCTTTCCATGAGGAGATTGAAGGAGACAGAGAAATGCAGCATGTTTAGATTAAATATTTAATGCTTAAAAAATGTTTGATTTGTCAGTAGTGAAAAAACAGTGTAGAGCTTAATATTTATTTGTGATGTATTGTGTTAGCATAGGAGCTCTGTTGATATATTGGTAGTGTAGTATTTATGACAAGACTGTAGGTAAAATGTTCTGTTTGCTGCTTTGTTGCCAAACTTGACAAGAAGCAAATATAAACTATCAAATATCAATGTTGGTGAGAATTTTTTCTCCCATGAAATCTAGCATGTAGTTGTGAGTCTGCTGATCTTGGAATTACTCCTTTAACTGAAGAGTCAAGAGATCCACTCAAGGGTCTTGGGTTCAGTGTAATGGGTGGGGATGGAAATGAAAAGTTCCCGAAGGCTCACGCTGCTCAGTCAGAGCATCCCTGGCAATGGGAGAAGTGCTTGTGGAATCAGTGCAGGTAACTTTGTTATAGAGGCCATGATTGAGTGGTGATAGGCAGAGCAAGCTGAGGGTCTGGGCTTAGTTAGCACAGGTAGTCGTTGTTTAAAATGAAGATCTGAGTACCTGAAAGACAAGAGACCCCTTGTGAAAGACTGACAGCTTTCAGGGATTGTGTGCAGCAAGCAATTGTTAGGTGCTGTTTTCAGAGACAGTCGGTAAGAGAAGCTTAGGATATCAATTGGTTTTTGCAGTGTTGAGGTGAACGTTTTCAACACTTGACAAGTACCTCTCTTACAGTCATAGACTGTCAGGCTTTGTTTGAGGGCCAGGGCTAGTACCTGTTCCACCAGCTACTCCAGCCTCCTCTTTTGGGATGCTTTCTTCAAATACTTGTCCTTCCCAGCAGACTTAACAGGTTTCACACTTGTGAGTTGCATTGCCAATGAGAGGTACTAGTAGAAACATTTTGCAATTTTGTAGTATGTTAGGTAGGTCTATCACTGTATGTGTTGTAATCTGTGAAAACAATGTATTTTGGGAATGATTTGCATTTTCTTGATGCTGGTGATGCACATGAATACTTAGAGACGTAAATTAAAGAGAGTATTTTGCATTTAGAGAGAAAGAAATAGGAACACTTGCTTTTGCAGATGATTTTAAACATATCCCTGTTCACCAAATGTGAGGCTGTATTCTGTGTTGAAAGATGAGCAATTATGCATTTCTTCATGAACTTTGTCTCACACATTACCTTGCCCATTAAGGGAAATTGATCCTTACACTGATTTTTCCATATTACAACCTTTGTGTCCTTCAGAAAGTTTGCTGTAATAAAAAAAAACAAAACTAATTATTAGAAATAACTAATTCCTTTAAACTGATACTGTGTTGTTTTAAAAGTGTTTGTACCACTACTCTTTTTCCACCTCTCAAATTGACTGTGGTGTCATTTAAGAGAAATGAGATGGCCTTTAGGATTGAGGTACATGTGCTGAGAGACTTAACCAAGAGAACAAATTTGGAGTTTGAGGTTTAGGTCTCTTGTGGTTTTTTTTTTCCTTTTAATTAGTGAAGAAAATGAAAGCACACTAATACTCTTAAACTTCTGTGACATTTACCGTAATTTCGGTTATTACAGTAACTAGCTGCTTTACATGCACTTTATAAGTTATTTATAAGTTGCTTGAATAAATTTTTGCTCTTAATT
Organism: Cyanoderma ruficeps; assembly: GCA_008694505.1. Taxonomy (NCBI): domain Eukaryota; kingdom Metazoa; phylum Chordata; class Aves; order Passeriformes; family Timaliidae; genus Cyanoderma; species Cyanoderma ruficeps. The sequence continues at coordinate 19,985,551 of VZDJ01007753.1, read as the reverse complement.
ACTTGTTTTGGTTATTGCTCATGCTAAACATTTTTGCTAACCCATGAATAGCTATGAACTTAAATACATAGCAGCACTCATTATTTCTGATTAAGTATATTGATCAGTGCATGATTAAAGACTCTCCGTTTAAGTGTATGGATAAGTGTATACCTGTGCATCTGCTCTTCATGTTTGAGACTTCCTATGCCTCCAGGTGGACAAGTAATGAGGACACCACCTGAAATTCATGCAGTTTATTTCTGCATAAGCTGTGATACAGTGTTTTTCACTTTCCCTTGAGATGACTTATCTTTGAATTAGGTGGAACCTCAGTGAAAATTTTACATGTGAATGTTCAAATTCCACCTAACACCAAAAAGCATTTTTAGTTAATCAACAGAACTGTATTTCGTTCTTAAATTTCCACCTTTTTTCCTATTTTATTTTGTTTGCTTGTTTTATTTTATTTTGTTTAAATTTTATTTCTATTTTTTTTAGTGAGTGACAGTTGCTTCAGGAACCTTGCGGAGGATCGTAGTGGGATAAACCTTAAAGATCTGGTCCAAGACCCTTCTTTGTGAGTATCTGGCTCTTATTGCTAAGCAAAGAAAAGCTTCTTCCTGATATCCTTGTGAGTAGTTTTGTAATTATATAAAGAAATAGTATGATGAAATACATATAATGCTTTAGTGGTTTATGCTTGCCAAATTGTTAGTCTTTAATGCCAGCAGGTATTATTAAAACCACCCTGTTTTTAATGTAATTCTGTTCATGAAGTAACATCCAGAGAGCACGTACAGTAAAGGGTGCAAGAGTCATCAGAGGCAACAGATGGTGCATGCTGGTATTTCTATAGAGGACTTGTATACACATTGTTGCCTCTCCTTTTTTAAGGAGGAATTGCATATAAATTAGAATATTATTGAATAATTATGTTATTGTCAGTTGCCTTAAATCTAGAATTTGTTTTCTTTGTATCTGATTTTATACAGCTGGTATTGGTTTCTTCCTCTGCTGCCTGTTTCAATTTAAGTATATGTGCACATATACTTCTGCTTCATCGCAAGACTACTGGTCTTTATCTCAATATTGCATCTTTCTCTAAAATAAAATTCAATCTCATGAGCTCTGAGCCACACCTGAAATTGTATCAGACCTTCTTTGCATTCAGTTTCTTGTGGGTTTTTTTGTTCGTGGGTTCTTTTTTCTCATCTGTTAACTTTAGTACTATCAGGGAAGGGCAAAAGAGAAAAAAACTTCTTTCTAAGATGAATGACTCTGTATTCCACAGTGTGCTGTAATGTGATGGTCCTTGATTGTTTGAGAAGTAGTGAAAAATAAGGTGTATTTGGCATCTTATTTCAGTTACAGCAATTTATACTAATTAAGTAGATGCAGAATTTATTTTGTCATGTTGCTACAGGTAAATTACATATATGCACATATACATGCATTCTTGGGCAATTTTGACATAGTGTATGTAACTGAGGATTTATACATCTGAAATGCTGGAGGTACAAGGGGCAAGTATAATTGTTGCTTGCTATATACAGAGTGAATGTAATAGATAAAATTTTAATAATTACTGTTTAAGTGTTGAAGTTAAAGCTATTTTAAAGGTCTTAATTTTCAAAGTTTTTCTGTTGAGGAGTATTTTTTTGCGTATTTTTGATTGGTTGGTTGGCTTTGTTGATTCTTTTTGTTTGTTTGCTTTAGAATTGTATGTGGGTTTTGGCGCTGCAGGTAGGCTTACATGCTACACCTAGTTTTGGGCTTGCACCTCTAGATTTTACTTTCAAAAGGTTGATTTGCCTTTGCTGTGGAATGATTGTTTTCTGTGTTTTTTACCAGAAGTGATGGAATCTTTTCATTTTCTTCCTTGACTGTAATTCACATGAAGAATATTGTAGTAAATTATAGTAACGTTCAAAAGAAATTAAATGGATTGCTGTTTCTCATAGTATAAGAAACATAAGTGATGCAATGTAGCCATTTTTGTCACTTTGAAAGACTGAATAAAGTCTCGATACATGTTAGGTTTCAAGGATTGCTTATGATACTTTGCTGTATGGCAGATTATAGTGCAAGAAGAGTGTCCTTCTTCCTGCCAAATAATAAGAATGCATAGACTTGGGTTTGTCTTTCCAAATCAATAATCTTGCTGTTATGACAGAGCACATATTAAGAGTTCTTGCAAAATGTTTAATAGTGTGAGTGTATCTCCAAAGTGAAGAAACCATCTAAGGCAATATTGTTCAACCCAGCCTTCTGTAGGTGACTTGTAAGGCGCCATGGGATCTGAATTTTTTGTTATGCAAAGGGCAGCATTGGGATGAAGCGTAAGAGTGCCAGACAAAGAGATGCTTTAATCTTTTTTTGAAATAAAAAATAAAGTTTAATTAAAATCTTATGCTTATTTGGCTATGATTGATGCCTGTAATAATACCTGGAATTGTAAAATAGCATTTGATTAATCCTCTTAGCAGTTTAATATTTACACTTTAGGATTTCTTTAGTGCTTGTTTGTGCTGACTGTAGATTCACTGCCTCCTTTTCTTTGTAATCTCTGATGCAAACATTAGATTTACATTAAAAATTCTCATGCTTTCTCTGCAAATGGCTCTGTCCCTCTTTTTTTGCCACTCTTGGCTCTGCAGCAGACAACTTCTCTATTGTTATTCCAGGAGGCCTTTTTTTTTGGACAGCTGAAAGTGTGTCTTTACATTGAAATGAAACACTATACAATAGCATTGTTGGGTGTTTTTTTCGTTAATGTTTGATTTGTATCAAGTATGCCTAATTGTCAGAGTAGTATTTTTTCCCTAGGTGATTTCCCAGCTGGAGCAGGACTGTAAACTTAATCTGCTTTCAGTTCTCTCAGCAATGCTAATAAAAGCTCTGTTGCTCAAATCAGTACTTTGATCACCTATACTTGTGATTAACTCACAATTTACTGTGTGTCAATAAAAATGAAAATTCTGCTAAAGGAAAAAAACGCAAAACACCAGTCAAATCAACCTGAAGTGAGGAGTTACAGATTGTGGAACAAGGAAGCATGCAACAACTTTAAATTTCATTTAGTGATTAATTAGAGAAAAATGTAATTTCTGCAAAAAGTTGATCATAGTTCAGCTGTAAAGGTGGTTTGAGAGTTAAGTGCTGTTTTCAGTTCATTGCAGATAATAGAATAGTTTGTGTTGGAAAGCTCCTTTAAAGGTCAGCTTCTGCAGTGAGCAGGGATGTCTTCAACTAGGTTGGGTTCCCTGGAGCTCAAGGATAAATCTGTTACATACGGTGTCCTCCTTTGGACACAAAACTTAGAAATCCAGAGGTGCGTAGAAGAAAAGAAAGAGGAGAAGACAGAAAATGCAATGCATGGCAGGTTAATTAATAGAGGAAACAGTGTCAAGAGAGGAACTATAAATATATAAAAGATTATTAAAGGGTTTGTTCTGTTTGCCTGGTGAGAAAGAATTAGTTCAGTTTATAACAGACAGCGTTGATTGGATAGTTTGAAAAAACCTCTAAATTTGGTCATTTGGTGAAAAAACTGGAATCTATATCTAAGAATGGCAGGGAGAGTTCTGCAGATTATAGTCTTCATATTTGGTCCTGTGTAAGTGTAGAGAGCTGGAAGGGCAAACCTTTTTTTTTATTTCCTCCCTTTTTTCTTTTTCCTTTTCTTCTATGAAAATGTATGCATTCTGGTTTGTCTTCTGTGTAATTAATATGACCAAAAACCAGATGGAACTTATTTTGATTTTATAAAGGTAACTTAATGTGTCTATGAATATTCAAATCCCATGGTTTGGTTTAGATGATGCCCTGCCTACCATTCCAGTAACTCATAAAAGATATTTAAAATGTTTCGTATTGCAGAGGAGATTATTCTCCATGAGAAGACTATAGGTTTTTTTCCATTCATTGTCCTAAACAGCAGAGCTGCAGCGAGCAGGTGCAATTGGAGGAACTACTGGTTCTTAGATGATGGTTCAGGGTTTATTCAGCTGAAGTAAAATGCAGTGAAACAGCTTAAGATGCTAGCAAAGTCGTGCTTTTGTGGAGAGATATTTGAGGTTCTCTAGCAAGGCAAAAGGATGGTGCTGAAGGAAAGTTAAACACATTGATCAGTTCATCTGACCTCTTGCTCATGAGCAGACTGAATGATCTGCACTCCTCTGTCTTTCTGTCCTTTTCCACCCTCAATACAATCTGTGCTCAGGAGAAAAATGGGCTAGATACAATTCAATATGTCTATCACCTGAAACTTCTCCTGGGATTTTTACTACTGCTTTTCTTTTTTCACTAGAAATTACTTAAATATACCAGAAGAGTGAACTATCAGATCATTAGAATGTTAGGTATATGTCTGCCTACTTCAGGCAGAAGTTCTGTGTATAGGCATTCCCAAGTTTTAATTCTTAGCATCACCTTTTCAGCTCTAGCCTGTATATAGGCATAAAGTTCATAAAATACTTGTCTAAACAGAAAAGAGGATGCTTTTAATCTTTGTGCAATTCAGTAGCTGCAGCTGCAGATAATCACTGATGCATTTGTTTTGGAAACATCTTCAGAGCTTCTTTAAAATAAACAATATCCAAGAGATTCCGAATAACTTCTTTCTAGGCAAAATCACATCACATCTAAATTGTGTTTCATGTCTCCTTCAGACTGATTATGAGAGCAGATAAATCTAAAATGTAAGAACAGGTAACTCTTGACAGGAAATTAGAACTTGTTTTGATAAGTATGTACTACAGAGAAGAAAACATTGTGAGAAGAAAATGTTATTTACCCTCCATGTAATCGCATTAGAAAGACAACCAAAATGGTAATAGGCCCATGCTCAAAGCTTGTGGATTAAGTCTGAGTTTCATTTGTCCATGCCAGGAGACAGAAATATCACAGAAGCCATCTTTATTCCTTATTGTATTTTACAGCCTTAGAAGGAGGAGCTAGATAATTCTTCTGGGAAGCAGTTGTGAATTTGTCGCTTAGAATTTGTCACTTAAGGACTGAAGATAATAAAGGAATTTCGCGCGCGCGCTCTNTATATATATATATTATTTTTTTTTTACTGAGTACATATGAGTACATAAGATAGACTGTAGGATGAAAGAAATAGCTGGGTGGATGAGGCAGCAGCAGTGGATGTTGTCTGCTTTGAGTTCAGCAAGGTTTTTGACACTCTCTCTCATAGCATCCTCATGGGCAAAGTCAGGAAATGTGGGTTGGATGAGTGGATGTTGAGGTGGATTGAGAACTAGCTGAACCTGAACAGCAGATCCCAGAGGCACAGGGTCTAGGTGAAGGCCATCACTGGTGGTGTCTTCTAAGGTTCAGTACTGGGCCCCGAATTCTTTACCTTAATTCATTGATTTCTTGGATGAAGGGCAGATGACTCAGCAAAGCTGGGAGGAGTGGCCGATGCCCCAGAGGGCTGTGCAGCCCTGCAGAAGGACCTCAGCAGGATGGAGAGATGGGCAGACAAGAACGGTCTGAAATCAACAACAGCAAGTGCAGGCTCCTGCAGCTGGGCAGGAATAACCCCATGGACCAGCACAGCCTGAGGGCTGAGCTGCTGGGGAGCAGCTCTCTGGGGAAGGACCTGGGGGTGCTGGTGGGCAACAAACTGTCCCTGAGCCAGCAGTGTGTCCTTGTGGCCAATGAGGCCAATGGGATCCTGGGCTGCATTAGGAACAGCGTTGGCAGCAGGTCGAGGGAGGGGATCCTGCCCCTCTACTCAGCCCTGGTGTGGCCTCACCTGGAGTGCTGTGTCCAGTTCTGGATGCAGTCCCATGCAATGTGCTTTTAAGATGACCCACTGTGGTTCCTTCCAGCCTTACCAATTCTGTGATTCTGTGATTGAAGATTTGATAACTGGCACAGTTAAGTCTGTGAATGTAAAATTTTCATTTCCATCTTCACATGGAGGAACCTGTCTAGTAGATTTTGAGAAAAACTGGAAGTTTTGCTCATCATTTGAAAACCAGTGCCATATTCTGTCTTGCTGAAGGTTACAAATTCTGTTTTGTGAGGATACCAGTTCATGCCCTCTCCCCGTTGTGCAGCCTTTCTAGTTTTTCAGTGCCTGTTACCATATATGAATGCCTATTTCTTTTATGTAACTGCTGGTCTCAGTAATGCTGTATAGAGAGGAACTATTTATTTGGTAATTCTATCCACAGTTACCTTGTTGTGCAGCAACCTTCTAGTGGGAGTTCATGCTCAGTTGTTTGTCCATTGTTTGACTATATTAGCACATTTTCCCTGATAGGCTTACAAAAATAATTCTCTGCTTCTCTTGCCTCCTGAGTTCATCTATAAGCATTGAGTGATTTTATCAGGTTGTCTTTAATAGGACGAAGGGAGAGCTGTCTGTGGTAGCCCAGACTCTTATGCAGAGAAGCAATGCTGAGCATTACAGAAGTGCTGCTTCTTTTAAGCATTGAATATGGTGAAAAAGTTGTACTTGACAAACTTCCAGAGATGTGACACTTACCTAAAGGAATTCATGAGGATGAGTCTGATCTAATAAGTACTTCCTAAAGCTGATATACATAAAATTGGCTTCATGCTATCTTTATGGTTTCTCACTGATCTGGGAGATTGAGACAAAACTTTATCTGCTTCAACTGCAAGCAGAGTTTTCATGTGCCTTAAAAAATTGTATTTTCCCTTCCTTCAAGATAATTAAAACATCCATAAGACCTGAAGTGGCCACGGTTTCTTCTCCAGCCAGTTTCCCCACTTGGCTTCTCTGTAGTCCAACCAGCTTCTATCAAATGTCTCACAGAGGATGTTCTGTTGCTCATTTGCCAAATCTTTTTTACTTCCAGTCATATGAACAAGTCCTTAAATGTTTTCTCTGTTACTTGCACTTCAAGAAAAAAAAAATCTCAACCTACAAGATTCCTTCACATTTTCTAGCAAAAATGGCTAATATTGCATGTGTCCTTTGGTTGTTTAAGTTAATGACTTAATCCTATAGGAACAACTTCATCTGTCTGAAGCAAACCCATAGCAGCAGACTATGCAAAGCAGAACATAAGAAAATGTCTTTTTTAAGCACTTAGTAGCTTTCAACTCTAATAATTCTTACATCTTGGCCCAAAGCAGTCTCCTGTAACCTCTTTAAAGCTCTGTGTCAGCTTTATCAACCAACAGTAGTTAGATTCAGAACAAACATGTCTTCTCTTATCACACAGTTACCAAATTCTTAGAAGGAAATTTCTTCTTTTTGCTCTTGCAGTGCCCTGTGGTAGATTGCAATTAAGTTTATGAGCTAATCAAGTAACTACATACGTTGTTCTAGTACTAGAGGCTGTGCAGCCCCATTGCTGTGTCTGGGCTGATAAGTATTGTTGAAGGGAGAGGGTTGATTGTTTGCATGGCAGCTGCATTTTGGGTGTTCCATCTCTTTTCAGTTCTAGTACTAGTTTTAGAATTAAGTCTTGTACTTCTGTGTGGTGCAGGGATGCACTGCTTCAAGCTTGTTAGCCAGGAACCTCTGTCTAAACAAAGTTTAGAGATTTTCTAAACTATGTATGGGATCTGTAAGGATATATCGTGTCTGTTGAAATAAGAAACTTCATCATTGGTTGTGGAGATTTACTAGAGCCTTCATTTACAGATTAAAAGTTTGTTGTTGTTATTATTAAATGTACTTAAAATTTCATTTAAGAAAATAAAACGTTAGAAAAGTTTTTAAGGGTTCAAAAGAAAAGCTAGGCCCTTTGTGCTCTATTTCATTGTGCTTGCTCTCTGATGTCTGGAAATAAATACATAGGACACAAGTTCAGAAATCAAGTTTGTCTAGCCTGTATCACAGTTGATTAAAAGTTATTTCTATGTTTGTTTTAAACGTTCATTTTAAAATTGCCCACTCTGCTTCTGACTTCAAATTTGTGCCAATTTTTTATTTTTTCCAAATGCAAATTTTAAATTGTCTTTAATAACTTCTGTTCTCTATAGTACAAGAAAGAGCCTTAAGACTTCCCATCAGCAGTCAAATGTTTTGCCAGGTTCTGGGAAGCCAGGCCTCAGCACACACAAGAATTGCCTGGGAAGACAAATACTGTAATGTCTAATGTTACCCCTTTTCCTCCTCCTTTCCTTGAGCATTTATTGCTGAGTACAATGTTATGGTATGGCATATCCCTTTGGTCACAGTGCTGGCTGTGCTCCTTCCCAGCTCTTCCCTATCCCCAGCCTTAGCTGCTGGGGTCGCAGAGCAGGGAAAGAAAAGGTCTTGATGTTTTACATGCACTGTTCAACCATAGTGAAAGCATTGGTGTGTTATCAGCACTGTTCAGTCACAAACCCAAAACACTGCAACTCTGGTGCAGCCATCTGCTGTGAAGAAAGTTAAGTCCATCCCAATCAGACTTAGTTCACATACGAGTAATACTATAATCGTAATTACTTTCGTAATTTAAAAAAAAAATTGTAAATAATTTTTGTAATTACTTTTTTCCTTTTGTATTTGGAAGGAATATAGACAAGCTTTCTGTGTGTCTGGGTATATTCAGGATCAGACCAGAATGACTTTTACAGAAGAAGTAGGAAGATTAAGTATGTACTGAGTACTGCCACAGTCTCAGATTTAAGTACCAGAAGACTTCTTTCCGTAATCATTTGCACTAATAATTAATAAGAATAGATTGGAGTAGAATGTAAAATGTTCATTTGATTGAATATAATTTTACAGCCTGTCATTTGCTTTGGAATTTAATGGCATAGCAACCCAGCTTCCTGGTCAATATTCTATTTCTTCAAACCACAGTCCAAATTACATTTAAAAGCTTAATGTGTTGTGATAAGCATTTCCTTGAGAGATTATGCTGTACACCTCTCTGGCTTTGCATTTTGTTTTCTCATCCAACCCAAATCCACCACAGCTTCAAAGTTGTATTCTCTAGTCTTCTCTTGGTGACCTAATCTTGCCTTACTTGATCTTTTAACTTCAGGCTTCTTTTGGAGGGGTCTTTTCATGGCATTTGCTATTTTCATAATGTTTCCGCTTTCTGAGGATCTGTGGCTCTCAAAACTCAAACAGCTTCTTCTATCTTATTTTGCCACCTCCAGGCTTCATCCAGATCTCAGCTAACCTGTTGGAGTCCAGGGCATCCCTTTGGATGACCTGGGACCTGAGAAAGGGAGTTCGGACCCTGGACAGGGGGGTGTGGAGCCGGTCCAGGGGGGTTGGAGACCTTGGCACAGAGCCCAGAAAGACACCGAGTTTGATTTTAGTCCATGGGAGAAGCTTCCAACACCGAGAGAAGAATTAGAAACCTCAAAAGTGTGAAAATAGTAGTTTAGTACAACACGGGGAGAGAAATTTTGTAGTTTAGGAATTCTTAGAATAGAGATGAATGGGGGACAAGATGGAGGAGGATTTTGGGTGTTGCCCTAGATCCTTCTTCTTCGTCCTCCATCCTCTGGGGTGGTGATGACACAAAGTAGTTCTAGGCTATTGGATTAGGGTAGAGATGACCCTTGTAGTATAGATATCACACATTGGTACAAAACAGTAAACAGTGGGCATGTAATTATCTGTATAAAAACCAAGCAACGCCCCATCAGTGGGCAGTCGCGTCGTGTCTCAGCTGCTGTCCAGACCTCAGCTGGGTGCGGAGCAAATTGTGAGATACCAAATAATAAACAATGCTTGAGAACTGAGAACAAGACCTTGAAGGACTCCGCTTCTTTCTGCGACATGGCTCAGGGCTTTTAGAGGGCTGGGGACTTTTAACAACCTTGAATCTCAGCAAGGATTCAACAAACCCGAGACTAACCTGACTCTTCACCTGACTTAATTCTTTCAAACTTCAGTCTTTGTTTCTGTTTATATTCTATTCTTTTCTGGGTATTTAAAGAAGGTTGTCTTCTCATAGTGTCTACACTATGAAAAATATATTTTTTGTGTATCTACAGGTAAGAAATGGTCCAGTGCTGATCTTAGCTTAAACTGCGTTTATTAAGATAATGCTCTGAAAAGATTCCCTTAATACTCTGTAGTGCATTGTGTGCTTGTGTATACCCAGAAAAGAAAATTTTTAAAAAGTACTTACTAAAAAAATCAAAAACCAAACAGAAGACCTACCTATTTATATGACTATAAACCTTGGATGTGCTTAAATCTTGACTACTTTATTAACTTCTAGTGGGGGTATGGTGTGGATGATAAGATTAGGCAGTGATTTGGAACAGCTTCCACACAAAGGAATTAAATAGACTAGGATTTTTCACTTTAATGAAGAAGCAACATATGGTGGAGGTATACAGAATGAACAGCATTAAAAAAAAGAGGCAATTATTCACTGTTTTTCACAGATCAGAAATTGTGGCAGAAAAAAAATCGAGCAGCAGGTTTAAAATTAATAAAAGTACATACTTGTTCAAGTGTAGCAGAACTGGATGTTTCATAATTGGTGTAACATCATATGGAAACCTGGAGTATAAATGATAGATACAAATAAAGGAATTAGGCCGATAGACCTACTGTGGCTGTTAAAGCTAATGAATTGCATGAAGCAACTAGGTCGGGAAAGCTCCTGAACTGAAGGCAGCAAGAAGTAGCAAGTATGTACCAGGAAACAAATCATGTTTTATGTCATGTGTTTATTCCCTAAGCACTTGTTTCTTAGTACCAGAAACATCATACTGAGTTGTGTGCACATTTAGACAGAGCTGTTATGACAATTTTTCTGTACTTCCTTCACAAGTAGTACTTTCATAAAGAGTGGAGCACCCACAAACTTGAAAAATTTTTTCATTGCATGAGCAAACCCTTGTCCTTCAAAGTAGAGTGGGCTTCCCTGGCATGGCTGAACTTAAATTTGGAGCTCCCAGTAATGGGGGAACAAAACCATCTCAACAAATGGCTTTTGGTAATTTACTACACGATAGAAAATCTCTCTCCTCTAATCTCACTATTAAAAATTAACAAATGATCTTCTGAACTGCTCTGAAAAGCGATTTTGAGCTGACCCCTGGACATGATTCTCTTTGCACGAGAGGCTACATTTTGTCTTAAGCTATAACTACTTGAAGGAATGCCTGCCTTATTTAAAGAAAGCCTCTCTGAAATCTGTGTGCCTATTTGCAGTATAGATTAGTTTAGCAGGGGGATTGCATTATCTGCTACTAAAATATTATAATAGATAGAGATGTAAAGGAAGCCATTGCTGCACATCTTAGGAATGATTCTGACACTGATATACAGAAAATTCCTATGCACAGATCTGTTCATGCTTTTATGCAATATTATTCACTGCATTTCAATTCTAGATTTTTTTTTAAAATTAGAATTGTCCTGCCATAACTTTTCTGGGGGACTCCTATAAAATCACTTTTTAGCAGTGGCTTAAGAAAGAAAAGTATAGCTATCCTACAGTAAATCTTGTGTTTTTTTAATGTGCACTTTTTTCACTTACTCTCACTACAACTTGAATTTTACTATGGATTCTTCACTTAATACTTTTTCCCTTTATCCATGCTACCATATAAACATCACAAGAGTATAACCAGGACTAAAGTATTTTTTTTTTTTTTATGGATGAAGAGAGCATTGAGCTCAAAACTGATGTACTAAGGGTTGAAATATTACCTCAAGTGATTTTCCATAGACAGTTATGTCAAAAAAACATAGTTATACTACAGCAGTAAATGCTTTATACCCCTACTAATGCTGTTTTAAGCTGTTTGGTCCTTCTTTAACTACATCATCTCTCTTCTTACCTCCGTTTTCGTCCCCTTCCTTATATTCTAATAAGGAGGAATTCTTAGTCTATTAAAATTCTATTTTTTATTGGTTATGTTGCTTCAGATACAAGAATGTATTTGTGGTTGGAAATACAGTATATGCTTTTGAAATTTGTTATTGGTGTCATTTTCAGATAGGTGATTGATTTAGAAAATACAGGTTGCTCTGGAGTGAGTGTCATTTGACTGACATGATTGTAACACCTATTTAAAAATGCACATTCAGGTTCTTTTTTTTTCCTCAACTCACTTCATTCAGTATTTTTCTCATTGACACAAGCATTCTACACAGTTAATGCTCTCTGTAGCTTAGTATAGTATGTGGAAATGTTCAGTGGCAAATGTTCAAAAACAGAGTAGTCATGGAGGTACTCTTAAATGTGGGAATGCATGATTGGAATCTCTTCTCCATTTTAACAAAGGATGTAATTATTGCTTATGAGGTGGTGATTTTTAGTCTACTGTGTTCCATTTTTCCAAAAGGTGCACATAAAAGGTACCTTTCATGTATTGGGTTTTTTTTTTCCTAACATAAAAAATCTGTTCTAACAGAGCCAGGAAAGCCATTCACTACATAGATAGCAAATAATCCAGGAAATACACTAATATGTAATTTTGTTTTGGTTTTTACATCCAGAAAAAGAGAATAGAGGGTGACGTGGCTGAGAGATTTTTACTGCTGTAGTTCTGGGATGGCTGCAGGATTCAGAACTGAGAAGCAGCGTGTGGTACCATGAGCAGCTGTTGTGTCCATTTTGTGCCTGGAGCTCTAGTTGTACCCGCATTGTTGGCGTTTTGTTCAGGGAACTCTGCATTGTGCCTACTCTACTGCATCCGCAGTGCTGTGAAAATTAGGGAAAAAGATTCAAAAAAGTTTTAATTCAACCTATCGTGATAGTTTCATACAGTTTAGAACTTCATCTTCCTCTTATCATGCATGAATTTCAGGGGAAGATCAGAGACTTTAGGAGTATTATCCTATCATATTTCAGGTTTCTTTTGCAGAGTACAAACCATAAAGAAAAATTAAAGAAGGTATTTGAGTTTTTAATAATCTTGAAACACTAAAACTCTTAAGAGAATAAGAAACAAAACCCAGAAAATGCTCATCCCAAATGGAGTGATGTTTATCCAGTCTTCCCCAGCCACAGGTGGATCATCTTGATTTTGTGTGTATAAATAAGTTCAAATTTTGCCTTCCACCAAGCCACAATAAATACTCTTACCCAAAATCCATCTAAAATGGCTATCAGAATCTTCGCTTTCAAAACTGACCTAAGTAAAGTTACAATGCAGTATTTTAAGATTGTAAGAATGTTACGGTATTCAGACACTATTCTTTTAGTACAGTTTGCATTGTTTCAGACTCTTTCAGCATTGAATCCCTTCTAAAAACCAGAATTTGCCAGAAAAATGCAAAGAAGTAATTATTTTGGTTTTTTACTACTTTTCCCTGGCTTAAGAAGGAATGCTGCCTTCTACGAGCCTTAGGCAAATAGCTTTTCAAGGGCAATTCTACGTATGAGGGGATGAAGCAACACACTTCACAGACTGATTCATATTTTTAACATTATGCTCTGTATTGTTTTTTTAAAAGCTAGAAACCTTAAAAATACATCCTCAAGGAATGAATTTGTCACCAACAGCTGAGTAAGATTTAAAGATATTTTGTGTTCAAATAGGTGGTATATCTCTGTGTACTTCATTATTTGCTAATGCTTATACATGCATTGGTAATAGATAAGCTAGTAAAGATTTGGAGGTTTCAGAAGAATTTTATATTTTTAATTCTACTATTTTGCATTTGTGTGAAAAATTCAGTTTTATATTGTGAAAGTATTTTGGGAAATGTTTTTTAAAGAAGTCAAAACTGAGAAAACATCTTCCCTTTTTGCCAGTGTCTCAAACACCTTTGAAAAGTGTGTTTGCTTCAGCCTGCATGGTTGAGCACAACATTTTGAAGGATATATATGTGAAACAAATATGCCCCCAAGTTTTTCTAGTTCTAGTAGAAAAAGAGATTATCAGCTTGAAGTTTTATTCAGCAATCCCAGTGATAGCAGTGCATTCTACATTTAGGAAGGTGGTTTTTTTTCTTTGTCTTCCTTCAGGAGTTTCTCTTGTCCTGCCATCTGCACTTTTAAGCTTTTTAATCTCTTTAGCTAATTTATTGTGTATGCTAAACAAAAGGGTTTGCTTATGGTTTGGGGGTTTTTTTTATAGTGTATGATGCTCAAGACCTCTAATAAAAGATAAAATTCTAATTGGATTGAAACTCTTTTTTTTCTCAGTCACAGGTTTTATCACCTTTGATTTGCTACTATTATTTTTCTCGTGTACATGAGGAAATAAACATCATGAGCTGTGCATGAATTCAGCAAGCTATTTTTAGTAGTCAGATAGTATTCTTATATTTCTAACAATTACCTTTCCAGGAAGGTTTTGTCATAACTTTTGATTTCAGTCACCCCACTGTTACCAGTATCCAAGTTTTTCATTAGCTTGCCTGCTTGGGTATTTCTGCATAGCTTAATACACTGACTTACTGTGAAGGGATAGCAGTAATCTGTGCAAAGTTAGCTGTACTTAGAAATGCTTTCTTATTATTTCTCTAATGTAGCTATAACTTCTCTTAATATTTGTTTCAGTGTTATCTTAGCAATCAGTTTCATTCCCCAACAAAGAACTGATTTAAGCCTCCATTTTTAACAAGGTCCTAATACCCTTTAACTTTAGATTAATTGGAACTGTTCCTGTCCAAAACCTTATGTTATGTGGAAAAACAGCTCTCAAATGAGAGCTTAGTAATAGAGAGTTCCTTTGTTTATCAGAGGGATCTTCATTCTTCACATCATTTCTTTCTGTCAGTCTCTCTCACAATTTTCCTCTTCATTTTAAGGCAGTGGTCTATATATACAGAGCCTTTTAAGACCATGAATTTTCAGTGCTACTTTGGCATATGAAATGATGGTTTCTTTGTACTATTTCTGTTCTTCAGCACACGACAGGACACAGGACAGCTGAATATTTTTAACAGAAATTAGATTCCCAGATTATTATCCACCCTAATAGCAAGCTTTTGTGTTGCCCGTCCTCTGTAATTCTATTCAGACAGTTTACAGAAGGATTAGGTTAGAATCATCACTGGAGAAGAAAGAAGAGATAAATGAAACATCAGTAATCATTAATAAGAAACTATTCAGGCTCATTATGGGCAGGTTTTGGAACTTCATGTATTTTGACAAGAACTGTGACTGTAACTATATCCACAAAGAGGTAGGCATCTGTAGTTTCTACAACTAGAGTGGCACAAAGCAATGTATGTTTTTTAAGACACAGGAATACTGAGTAATGCAAAGGATCAGATCACTGACAGCTTTATGAAAAAGAGGTTTGTACATATTTGACTACTTCCAGAAATTATGTCCCTTCCTTCAGCAAAGTGGAACTTCCTTCAGCAAAGTGCTAGTGCATGTCCCTTCTGTCACAGCAAAAGCTGCTCTTGGCGAGAGACTTTATCAGAAAATGTTTTGACATTCTATTATTCTGGAACAGGAATGAATGATGAAACAAGACATTCAAATACATCTGCATTATTCAGATTTTACAGCTGTTTCTGTTGCTGCTTTGTTTTAAAACCCATGGAGGAAAATGTTAACTGAAATTGTTGATCATTAGCCTGTGTTTTTCCTGTGTTCAGTTCAGCAGGAGGTCTGCCTCTTTTCCTTCTTTTGAGGGTGCTCTTATCTTACAGGATAAAATAAGCCATCTTCTGCAGTAGCTAGTTACAGGAGGAAAATCTAACAATCACTGGAGGAAAGTGATGTACTGTATGTTACTCAGCCTTGAGAAAAGGAAAATTAAGATTTGAAGGGTCTTGTGCTGAGCAGAGTCAAGAGACTGGTTTTGGTAAGATGAGTTATTGTCACCAGAATCTAATAATCAAGAGCCTTTCTAAATAGTCTGTTTCACAGCTATAGATCATGTTTTCAGGCAGTAGAAAATAAAACTTTTTCTGACTGGTGCTTTTGATTAATTTGTAAAAGGAAAGCTGTGTCATGAAATAAGACAAGTGTTTGTTTTACAACCGCTAATAATAAAAAGTCTAATAGTGGGATGGGTTGGGGGAAGAAATACTGAATGGATACACAAAGTTAAATTTGATACGCCTCTGTGATCAAGTGGAGCTAAAAATACTGAGAAAACACAAGCAAGTCCATGAGGAAGAGGAAAGCAGATTAACTAAGCAATACATATTTTGTAGTTGGCCAGTAAAAATGAGTGAAATGTTGAACATGAAATGAAACTGGCAAACCAAAAATTTGAATATTTACTTTCATGTGTCAAAGTGTTCCTAAAACCTTTCACTGAGGAACTTCGATAAAATTTTATGATGCACAATTATTTTAATTTTAATTCAATTACATATTTAAGTGAAAAAAGTCACAAAAAATTTGTCGAGTAGCTCTTTCCCAATTTTAATTTGAAAGATCTGGAATGGATATAAATGAGTTATATTTGCTACTATTCCTTTGCATTATTGTCATGGAATAACACAGTTTCTAATTCCACTGTTATAACATGCGACATATTTTATACATTTTATGTTTAAATTATGTAATTAATGTCATTTGCCTATTCCCTCGTTAATCACTTTTGACAAATTAGGACAAGCAAGTACTCTGAGCTGGCTGGTTGTAGGAGAGATGTCTGTAGCACAATGCTGAGTAGAAGCCAACATGCTTTTCCTCTCAGGATGGTTTATTAGCTGTGGCTCAGTGCCACTCTCACTGTGGTGCAGACTTGGCTGTGATCTCTTGCAGGATGCTGGTATAGCTCCCTGAAAATAACAAATAGACCCAAGGTTTTGGTTGGTTGGGGTTTTTTTCCTTCCTTCATCTCCTATGTTTAATAGTTCAGTTGTTAATAAAAGCTGTGAGATTTCTGCCAGAAGAGGCAGTAAACATTTTAAAAAACAAGTAGCGAGCTTGCATTATGATGCATCATTCAAGTATCTGTAACTAGCAGTTGTTCATAGTTAGGGTTATTATTTTAATTTATTGTAAAATCAGAAGACTTCTAGTGCCTTATATTTTCTTTAATGGAGTTTAATGCAAAACTGTGTCATGGATTGAATTGCTCTGTGAAAGAGAAGTCTCCAATAATACGAAACTCTCCTTGAAGTATTTCTGTATTATAGCTACTTCCTCAGCTAATTTTACAAGGGGGAAAAGAAATGGTTAGAAAACTTTTGTGCTGTGTTTTGCTGATGTATGGTTCAGTGCAGTT
The DNA here is from genome assembly GCA_008694505.1 of Cyanoderma ruficeps. Classification (NCBI taxonomy): domain Eukaryota; kingdom Metazoa; phylum Chordata; class Aves; order Passeriformes; family Timaliidae; genus Cyanoderma; species Cyanoderma ruficeps. The sequence goes on along the minus strand of VZDJ01007753.1, from coordinate 19,968,514 downwards.
CTGAGGATGAAGCTGAGCTGGGGCAAGAGTAGAAATGCTGATAATGCTAAGATACTGTATGAACTTACCAATGTAAGCTCAATAAGAAATTTTAAAAAATCTACCTGTAGAGTTTCATGTTGTAATGGCATATGTGGCACAAGTGGAGTCACTGAGCTCCACTGTAAAGATATGGTCACTGTGAAGTAAAGATCAGCTGAACTGATTAGCTGAGCTAATCAACAGGTGTCAATAGAAAACCTTGGAATGGAGATGTTTAGGTATCAGATACTCAACTTCACCTTTCTTTTATTTGCAAAAGGCTTCTCCCATATTTTATTTATTCATGAAAAATGGTTTTGAATTCAGTGCCAGTGGATTTTGGTCATATTATTATATAAGACTTGCAAAGGTGAGGGAGTGAATCTTGAATCAGTGAGGGAGTGCTACTGAATATTTACTTTTCCTTAAGTAAGATGAAATTCTAGTGTTTTCATACTAAAACATCTGTAATCTAAGCTTCAGAGCATGAGAAGTCTTATTTTTTTTTAAAAGCCATTCATTATAATTATTGTCTGATTTATGAAGCTAACTATAAACGTGCACTGGGTAGTCATGTTTCTCTGCTATGAAGAACACTGCTGAATTTGGAGAAGCATGCCTTCCTAGCAGCTTAAGGTATAGAGGCACTGCAGCTATGAAATGTATCTTGACACTTATCTAGGGTAACATTATGCATCAGTGAGCATTTAAAGTCAGGTGATGTGGCTGGAGGAGATAGGAGCTAAAGCATTGGCTGCTGTTGTAGAGGGAGAGCATCACTGTTTCTCCTGACATATTTTGGATGAAAATATAGCTGACAATATAGTTTATGTTAAAATAACCTAGTAAAATCTACCCATGATATTCTGCTGGAGGCAAGGGAGGGGGAATATTTATAAGACACAAAATCTGAAGTTTTTAGTTTGTAAATGGTCTTTGGTCCACCAGCTTTCTAGATCCACCTTTTGTGTTTGAAGTGAAAGAGATGCTTTCATTGCTTGACCTGATGGCACCACCCACCTACCTCTAAGCTCTTTGATCACAAAGCCAATTCCAAAATAGAATAAAATTTTGTAAAGCAATTATAGTATGGCATTACCAACATAATATCGTCTTGCAGTTTAACCAGAGGTTAAGATCAAAATATATTGTACGGGCATTATCTATACGTATTTTTTCTATCACTTCTTTAAATGTTCTTTCTTAATACAATGCTGCAGTTTAGCTCAGTTCCCAAGTTTAGGTATCACTTAAACTCTTTTCAGTATAGACTGCAATTATTTCTGGGCTTTTGTAACTAGCTTTTTTGGTTTTCACTGTTACTGTCTAAAGAGTGAGGTGCTTAGTGCTAGTTCTGGAAGGAAAATGCAGGTTTCATAATGATAATAATTGCTTGTTTGAAGTAAAATAGTAAATTGTGACTGGGCAAGAAAAATTGCAGTTTCTTACTGTAGTTTATTCATAAAGCCCAGCTATCTCTGTACACAAACCTCATATATTTGTTTCTTATATCATTATCCATGAGAGTCATGCATACACAGTGCTGTCCTCAGTACCAGCTTGCAGGTAGACTTGGCTGAACCACCTTTGATTTCCTCTCTGCACCATGGCTCAGCAAGCACTGTGGGAAGTATTCGTAATGTTAGTGTTGGTCACCTTAGTCATTTGCCTATTGCTAGTCAGGAATTCAGCCTTGCAAATAATATCATGTGGTTCTGGGTGTACAGTCCAAGCAAAATCCATGGTGTGCTTAATCTTTTCCAGTGTTCAGTTCTATGATCATAGTTTACATAGTGGCTATTTCAGATCCCTAGGAACACATCTGTCTGTGGTACTTGGTAGGAAGATTGAGGTCGAGCATTTTTCAAGACTGTTTTCCAGATACGTGAAACTGATTGTTTGCGAGAAAAGGGTGATGAACACAGACATGCTGGCAAATGAAAGATGCCTCCTGCTTAATTTTTTGTTTTTAAACCTCTGTGGGGTTATAATTTCCAAATATACTTACAAGTGGCAGAGACTTCTAGACTAAATTTCTGCTTTGGATAAGATACCCTCCTCCTGTCACTTTTGCTATATTTATCTGGACAAGTTTACCAGGCCTCCCTGATATGGAATAAACATGCCATTGCTCAAGGAAGTTACTTTATTTTACTGAATAAGGATTCACCTTACCTGTTTTCACTCCTTTGTTGGGGCAGAAACTGAAGAAGAGATCAAACCTCTGCCTTATCTGTGCTCTTCAGCTCAGGAATTGCTGGAGGCATGTTGAAGTTATGGGGCATGTTATGGTCACTGTCAACCAAAGAAATGTGATAGTAAGTACTATGGTGTACTCAGTAACCTTGCAGTCTCGTCTTAAAGTCATGTTTATAGGGTGAGCAATAAAAAGAGAGAAGGGCTTAGTAAGATGGAACCAGAGAGGATTGTGCTGTTTAACCATTATTTCTGCTTTTAAGAGAACGTCGTACAGAATAGATGGAAAGAGAATATAGCTGTTAGTGACTTACGAGGTAAATTAAAGCTGCAGGTAAGGAGGAGTAAATGGTTACATTTTGCCAAGGGATTATCTTTGTGCAAGCTATTTAAAAATTAAAAGCAGAAATTATTTTTGGGACTTGAATGGAACAAAATGCATGAATATGTTTAATCAAAGCCTTCTTGTTCAAGACACACATGTCTTCAGCTTCCCATGTTTCTGAATAATGAAAGAGTCAGGTTGTAATGTGTTGTGGCATGAATAGCAGAGACAATACATCAAGTAGTTTTTAAATTCATCTAGATATTTTTGTTGACATTTAAAAGATCGGATGCAAGGAAAAAGAAAAAGGGAGTGACAACTACAAAAGACAAAAATGAGTTCTAAAAACCCACAGCCAATAGTACATGAATAACAAAGAAGTGCTTTTCAATATCCTGAGTTTGAACCATACAGACAGATATTTTATGTAAAAATATGAATGATGACGACTTCAAAAGTAACTGTAAATTATCTGGAATGGAGATAACTATGTGAGACATGCAATAAAATCTCACTTGCAGCATTGTCAGTAATACTATTTGTCTACAGAAAGTTCCTAGATATGAGGACAGATAGATCAAATGTGGTGTTGTTTTATTCCTATGACTCCATTCTGTGGCTAAACAGGTTTTTCTTTTTCCTTTTCACGCTCCCCAGCACAGAGCATACACTGAGACAACTCTCTTTGAGTCAGATTATTATAGTAAACGGAATTTAATTCATCCATTTAGGCCACACAGGACAATATATGTGTGTTTATATACATACAGACACACTAATGTAGAAAAAAAAAAGAAAAGCAGCAAATTCTCCTTCTGAATTTAACTGTCTGGAGAAATGTAGATATAACAAGACTGCCACTAGTTGTATGCTGAACTGTACTCACACTTGACATCTTTCTGGAATGTGGTGGACCAAAATAAGGTGTTAGAGCTTCCAGAAAATGAAGTAATGTGTGAATAAGTTTATTAGCCCTTCTGGATGCTCCTTGTCTCTGAAACTCCTCCCTCATTCTTGTAATTTCAGTGTTTTAGGATTAATTTTTTTTCTTTTTTGACAAGTGATTTAAAAGTTCTGGTGATTGTCCATAAGCCCTGTGATTTAAACTGTAAAGAAAAAATTTGGTCTAGAATCTGGAATGATCAGACCATTCCCACATATTCTCCACATTTTATTCTTTCCAAGTTTGATTCATCCTTTGACCTTTAATTCTTGTTGATTTTTTTGGAATGAAGATAGTTTATGGATGTCTTTTTGCCTAATCATAGAAAAGACTGTGACTGCACTTTTCAACCTGTGGTCTGCAATTCATTCCAGCCTGTTCTCCAACATCAAGTGCACCTCTATTGCTGGTCCCATTTTCCGGTTTTACATATCTCAGTCAAAATTCCTCTCTTTAAAATAAACACTATTTTTTTAACCTTGGCATAAACAGGCACATGGACTTTGTGTGTCTAACCATGCTTCACACACATGTTCATGTGCTTGAGTGCCCAAAGATGGAAGAGAAAATATGCACTAAAGAAAAGAAAGAAAAGGAAAGAAAATTATAGTATTGTGATGTGAGCAGCATATAAATGAAAAAAGCCTGAAAGGTTCATAGGGAAGTGCCATAATTTTAAATTCATTTCTTGTTGGATAAATCTTTAGGGGAGATAGACAATGTTAATTTCTACAAAAATTAGCTTTGCGGTTTCTTATTCTAAGGCCAACTTATTCTTGTAGGAAGAATCTTCTTAATATTTGATTCAGATGGTCTCTCTTTTACATTTGGCTAGGAGCAAATAGAGCTCAACTGAAATGATAGGAGTGTCAGCAAGAATAGCTTTATCTTCCTGCATAGGTTTCTACAAGCTGCTATGGTAATTTACCGGTGAAATCTTTCATTTCCAGGTGGATCATTGCAATCCTTATCATATTGCCTAAATCCTTTAATTTGCACTGCCTTCCAAGGTACGCAAAAGGTCACTCTCCAGCATCCAAAAATTTTGCTTTCAGTTGAGTTAGGTGAGGATTTTCTGACAGGCAATTGCCAGCAATATATATGCAAATGTTCTATATCTCTCCTAGGTATGTACTTGCTGGAAAAAAAATGCAAATATATACTGTGCCCTACAATGGTATTTCCTATAGGACAGAGTGAGATCAACATATATTATTGTCTTGGCACTTACTATAAATGCTTCTTTTCATATAGTGTTTTAAAGTCCTCAGTCTACCGACTAGATCCCAACACGGATATTAAATATATATTTCTTTGTCTAAAGTGTGAGAGTTTTACTGGTTTTATGATAATGATTTTTGTCTGCTTCTGCATATTTTTTCTCTCAGGAAATTTCAAATCTTGCTCATGTTGTTTAATGAGCTGGCTGGTCAAGCATCTGATGCCCCGGTGGGAACTTTCAAAGTCACTGAACACATTTTTACTTAAATCTAGCTGACATTTCTGTCTGTTTGATTTAATGTATGATTTCCATATTTAGATTACCAATCAGATGGAGCATAGTACAATCATTCCTCTGCACTATAAACACGCATGCATCCTGCACGGAAGTGGGCTCTTGCTGTTGGTCCACATGGCAAGAGTGTTTTTAGATTCTGCTGGCATTTGGAAAGACTTTATAAGTCAGTTTTAATTATAAATAAAACTTTGAATCTCTAATGAAAATCCTAAGTGCAGAATTAGTCTTCAGTAATTTATTCTCAGACCATTTCAGTTACTATAATCTGGTAGAACTAGTCTATTACAAATGATGAGGAATTTATTTACCAGTTCAATGCTAAAATGCTAAAAAAAAACTTGGTGTTATAAATATCCATATTGTTTATACTTAATTTCATTTTATTCAAAGGTATTTGCTATTCACATGCTTCACATTCTTGCCACAAAGCATGTAAGTATTGATGATAGGATTTTAGAGCAATTATTAATTAATTTGTTCAGTGAAAATTAAAACATCAATAGTTTTTGCTTCTCATGGAAGCTCGACATTCCTCCTGATTTTGCACAGAATGCACCTTCCCATGCTGAGATTAAAAATTATTGCACCACTGAAAAGTCCATGTTTTCTAAGTGTTCACTTCATCCAATTTGTTTTGGGTGATAGTGCCTGCAAGCCCAAAACCTCTGTGGTGATGGTGCCTTCCTGCTCCCCTCATCCCCTCATGTGTCTTTATTAAGCAGTAAGTAAACTGATAAACATTTTCAATAGGAGGCAGTCCAACCATCCATCTGTTTTAGGCTGACAGCAGTGTTACCCCAAACTGTCATACAGGGCTGTGCCCCATGTGCTGAGGTAAACCCAAGTTACCCCCCTAAAAAAACTGCACTAAGCTCTGGACTCATGTGGGTCTGGATAACTACACAGAGGTGTGTATTTTAGATTCATATACTTTATAACAGTTCTAACTTTCCTCCTCCAAATTAAATCAAGTCAGATTAATTCTGCTAGAAGGGAAGAGTGGCTCCTGGTCCTGTGACTGCCAAATGACCTATATATGACCTCATCCCTAGTTTCTGACATATGTTGAGGACAAAGATCCTTGTTCTATTCTTTTCCAGTATTAGACTGTTGAAGTGATTATATTTTCCTGCCAGAATTCTCTGAAAAATTAGCCACTTCTGATTTAATCTTGTTTTTACTATAGTAAAATTTTTTTAAAAAATAAAACAGCAAACCAGCTTTGAATGGCAAAAGAGAGAAATAACATGGCTTTCCTCCTTATAAATAATATTTTCATGTAGTTTTTTGCTTTTCTTGGGGAAACAAAAATGATTGAAAGCAGCAGAAAATGGAGTATGCTTGTTACCCTTAAAACAGTGATAAGGTAGGGAATAAAAATTTTAGGGTTAATCCCATCCACCTTCTTTATTTCGGGTGTGCAAAGAATCTTTGGGACATGGTGAAACAGAAGGAGAATCCTGCAAATTTAATGTCTTAATCGCAGAGCTGTTGTTCGTGAAAGATGTGAACTGACAGAGGGCATGTCTGCAATAATTTGATTTCTGTGATGTTCTCTGGACAGCATATTGAAGTTAGCCTAAGACTGGGGGAGGAGGGAAGTAAGTTTTCAAGGATCTAATTATTGAATCCATTAAAATAATAATAATAATAGTAGTAATAATAATAATACCCCAAAAGAAACAATAAACCTGTGGTGGATCTTCATCACATAATTTTATACCTTCGAGTAACTAAAGCTGTCATCAGGATCCTCTCTGGAAGCTGTTTTGCACAGTTCATTGCTGGCGAGCAGCCAGTGATAGGAGCTGCAGCCCAGCTTGCTGTAGCTGCCAGTGTTCTGTTGTGTAGGAAGGGAGCCCAGAATAGCAGCCTTCTTACTACCTCCCTCAGGGTGCTTTAACAATTTCTCAAAGGTCAGTAGAAACTAGTTATCAATTAAAGGAGGTCTCTGTCTGCTTTTAATGTATCTTACTTGTAGTGGAGGAAAAAATGCTTTCAAATCCTGCTACCTCTTTCATTGGAATACTTTGTGAGGATGTGAGGATCAAAGTCCAGTTGATTTGTTGATACCATGGGGGTCAACATTGAGGTAATCTAGAAAAGCAGGCTAAGAATGCTGTCTTGGTCAGTTTGCTCTGGCAGAAGTATTGTAGCAAGTATTCATTCAGTAGCCAGTGATAAAATGAGCATGCCCATAGAATTAGAAATAGCCAGTCTGGCTGCCAGTCATTTGATCTGCTCCCAAGAACAGTCTCTCTTGAATAATCTTCTTAGTCTATAAGTCAGTCAAAAGACAGAATATCCTGATGGCAGGTAACAAATATATTTGTGAGATGGATGTGGAAAAAAATGCCAAGTGGAGGGTTTTGAGTTTTGCTTTCATTAAAAGATGAGGGAGAATTTCATTGGGAGGCTTAGTGACAACTTGATATTGTTTAGACAGTGATCTATCTGAAGAAAGATTAATGTTAATTAAAGTGGTGTTGGAGAAATTCAGCAGATGACAGCAGCCAAGCTGGCTACAAGCTATTTTTAGAAAATTTACTTCATTGCATTTGGTATGACTCATTTATTAAGTTAACGGATGAATCAATAGCTCAGCTTCTTATGGCAGTCCCTGAACGTGCAACTATATATAAAGGTTGTTCATACCTTTGGTCAGAATTCAGATTATAAAAGCGGACCCGTATGGATTCAGTCCAAGTGTCTTGCACAAAATGGAGCTCTGCAATAATACTCCAGTGAGTCCATCCAAACATGGATATATAGAGGGGCACAGGGCAAAATCAGCCAGAAGTCCAACTTGCACTATTTGGGAAGTAACACACATAGCAAACAGGTTAGCTTGTTAAAATAATGTAACAGAGTTATAATTTATTTCTCTTTTAATTTTGTCATGAGTTTACTTTTCATTTGAGCTGTGGTTCATTGTTTCCTGCCTGCATTTGAGCACAGTTCTTCCTGGTTTTCAACTTTCCTTAACTTGGATGTAGTTTTCTCTCTTCCGTGAGTTCTGCTTAATTTGTGAAATAGTAAAGCATCCATCTGTTCCAATACAACTGTGTTGGCCTTAGTTCAGTTTATTTCCTGTATTTTGCTAATTTCTTAGGTTGCTATAGAAACCTTGTTGTTCTCCTGAATCCTTTTTGTGAACTTTCACGAACCCAGTCTGAAAAGATAAAAAAGACACTACATTTCTATTAGTTTTAAAACCTTTGTTAAAATAATTATATGTATTATTTCCTGATTATTTTTATGGAATTTCTATATTATCTTTTCTAAACCTTGCCTCAAAGACCTTCACCCATTCAGCCCAGTGTAAGATGTGGTTTTTCATTATTATTGTGTCAGCTCTTATTTCTACATCTAGGAGTAATTTCATTTCTCTGTTGCAAAGAGATTAGAGAATAGATCTGTCTGTATTACATTCAAGGTATAATACAGAGCTGATAAGACTAACGTCTGTCAAAATTTGAATATAAATTTTGGCACGTTTGAGATTATCTCTTGCATATACAAGTGAAACATTAAAGGTAACTAACATTTAAAATAATTTCACTGTTCAATAGTGTGTCTTACTATAGTGTGCAAGTACTGCAGTTTGGGAGAGAAGGACTTTGCACATTAGGTTTCTCTGGAGGAAGTTTGGGGTCATCTTTTCAGTGTACTGGAAGTAGCTGACTGTATTTAGCTTTGCTCTTGGTTGGGTGTATATTAGAGAGAAAATGCCATTTCTATTGGAAGATGCTGGATGTTTAGTCATTCAAATGGAGAGCATTATAATAAAATCTATAAAAAAGTAAAATACGGGAAAGATGAAGAGTGACTCCTCACAAAATTTGGGTCCCTAGTGATCTGAATTCTGGCCATTCTAACATGTTCTTTTCTGCATTTTATTTTAGCATACAAAGCCCATCGTAGTTAATGTATACTCAGCTTAGCTGGTCCTTTGCTCTTTTGATCACAGTTACTTTTTGAAACATTGTGGTTAAGAATGGTATTGTAAAATATTCTAAAAAACAAGCTGTAGAGAGAGATTTCTCACAACAAAGTGAAAAAATATGCCATGTGCAAGCCCTCTGTCATAGTCTATCATCCTATAGCTGAAATATCCTGTGTATAATTGTCTGGTCTCTGTTCTTTCAGATGTCAGTAATCAAATCAAGGCATTACACAATGGCAAGCAAGCTTTCATACAGGCCACAACTGATGGTTACACTTAAATGTAATTTAGAGAAACACGTAGAATACAAAGTTTTCCTCGAGTTGGACACACCCATTTGTGCATTGATTTTCAATTTGCCTTGATTTTGCTGGTTTTTCTTAGCAACCATCCCAATGTTTTTGTTTTTCTCTGTTACTTGTGTCTGTGATATTGTCCAGTCCCTTACACTTCAGACTTAACCTGCTGTTGGAGATTTGTAGTAGTGATGTGACTGTGTTAGCTGTATCCTCCCGGTGCCTGCGATGCTTTAAACCTCTGTGAAACTCAGAACCAAACTTTATATACAAAGTGAAATGTCTTTTTTATGCCCTTGCCAGTTAAATCTGGTACTCTAATCTGCTGTGGTGGGTCTCTTTCAGAAGTTATAAGATTGACTGAAATCTAATGCTCTGAAATGAAGAAAGTGTAGACTTCCTTAAAAACTTCATTTCAAATCTGAGACATTGATAAAGTTGTATATTAATGTTCTCTGATCATCTTTCAGCTTCAAATTTGTTATTGTTTATGTTTGTAGACTGGATTTTTAAGATAAAAATGTCAGTGTAGGATTTTAAATGGATTAAGAGAGATGTGAGCTGGAGCTATCAGTGAGAGATTGTTTATTTAAACAGTAACATAATTTTTAATACGTCTTTCTCTTTCAAAAATGTGGAATTGTGGTAACTGATGTTTTACTTTTAAGAGTGGTACTATTTGAGCTGCAACTTGGCAGATTCACAGTGTGTTAAACTCTTAACACAAAACTTTGCAGAACTATTTGTGTAATGATGCTAATTAATGGTGTAAGCAAGTCAGATGAGTTTACTGAGTCTTTTTTAATTCCAAGAAAATGCTTAATAGTTGTGCCAAGGGTGACCAATAAAGAAATGTGCCAGGTGGAATTCCGTGTTGCTAGAGTGCTGGCAGCAGAGGTTCTGTATTCTCTCTCCTTCTGCTAGAGGATAGAAAGTCAATGACTTTTGGAGTACTCCAAAGTGCAGGCAGGAATAGATCTCAAAGAAGTACATAAAAGGTTCTTTCTTATGGATCTCATTCCAGTAGCCATAGGACTGGTCATGTGCAGCGTTAACGCGTCATCTTCAGCCATTGCTTGTCATGGTTTGATGAAGCAGTCCTTCGTTGTGATGCTAAAGCCAATTTCTTGTAGCTATCCCTAGAAACACCAGTTGAACAGAAGTCATGAAAAATAAAAGTTCATGTTTGTACTTGCACTGGCAAAAAAAGTTTCAGTGCTCTCCAACTTTAAGCTCACTTAATGAATGGCAGCAATAGAAGTTGCAGAGGAAATGGGAGACAGCAACTACTACACTCTTTGTCCATGATGAATTTGGATGTTGTAGTATCTGAGCCCTGTCTCTACCTTGGAAATCATAGCTAATGTTACCTGCAGCAGTGATGAACTACTGACTTTTCCTATACAGACTTCATCCTCTGTGTAAAACCTTCAAACAGCTCATTTATGAGACAGATATGGAAAGGCAGGACTTACATGGAAAATCTTAATGTATTTTCTGTGTTACTCTCTTCTTCCCGTTTTCACTTGACTAAACAATATTTATAATAATTTCAAGATATTAGAAAATACATCTGTTTAGAAATGTTTACAGTTGGAAAGAAAAATTCCAATAATAGAGCGATAATTAAAATACACATTTGATAGGTGCCTACTGGTTTACAAAAAATAGTTTCTTATGTGACTCTAGGATCCAGAAAATGAATAATATTGTTGTGTAGAGCCAGCAGGAGGTCATTAGTGCACTTATATTTTTAGATCTGAATTGTCACTATCGATGATACTGCTTCATGAAATAAAATGTCTGCATGTCTCTGAGGAAAATGTAATATTAACCACCATTTATAATACAGGCTATTCATGCATCTTCAGTGTGTGAACTATTCTTTACCAGGATTTTTTGCAGGATTTAAAAAAGTAATTTCAGTGAGTTCCATGTAAAACAAAACCCTTTTTCTGTGTCAATGCCAGCTATTGTCAATCACCCACTTTTTCTTACCAATCATTAACTAGAGATTTTTCAAACATGGAGGCCATAGAGTCTGTGTGATTTGTAATGTCTGTACATGCACGTTTAATAAAAAAATTTCCATTTCTAGATTTGTGTTTGAGTGCATTTCAGACCGTGTAGCAGAATAGTGAAATACTCAGCACAAAGCACGTCAGACTTCAAATATTTAATGTCATCCATATAACTTAGACAGTCAATGAGAAATCATAGAATATGAAGATTGATTGCCATTAATATAAAAAAACACCATCCTAGTGATGGTAATTTTGCTTGGCTGACTTAATTTTTATGCTGATGGACACCTTGTTTCTAATATTTGTTAATTGCATAAGGATTTTTTGTTGGAAAAAGAAAGGGGGTTTTTTGCTTTTGATTTGGAACTTACTGTGTTTTACCTCTAAATTGGTAGAAGAAATATTGTGTTTTGGAACAAGTCATGACACTATTAACATACTGTATTTTCTGTTACTGATTTTAAGAACATTTTTCTTCCGCTGATTTCAGGTTGGGTGGGACTATATCTGCATACAAGATAGTGCCAGACGAAATAGAAGAAATCAAGGTACAGTATTACTGCTTTTCAACACTGAATTTCTTTGTTTGAAAAATAACAGAAATGTTACGCTAAAAAGACACGTTATTTCTTGCTTTGAGGTGTATCATAGAGGAGAGAGGAAAGTGTCTGAAGTAAAATTATTAGATCTATATTTATGCATCTAAAATAGAATTTTAGTTATTTTTACAAATACAGTTTACCTTCAGCTTAAGCTGACTTCAGCAGGATTTATTTGATGCCAGAAACGTGTAATTCAGCCTATTTCTGTTTTGCTATCTGAAGACATGTGGAGGACTATGATGAACATGGAGTATATTTTCATAACAAAAAATATATATAGTGTCCTTCTGCTTTTGAGATCAAAAGCAAATCCATATTTTTCAATATTGTCTGTCTTTAGAAGGGGATAGTATGAAGTCAAAAAATCATTATAAGCTCAAAAAGTCATTTTAAGCTCTTTGATTTTGAGTAATGATAACAATAAATACTGAAATTTACCTTCAAAGTAATGTGTGTTGTAACAAAACTCACTTTAGCCAAGTGGACTCCTGAAGTGTACTTCAGCAATTTGTGTCAGCTTTGTTTTTCAGTGGAGTGAAAGATGGGGGGGATTTTGGCCTGGATCTGAACACACAGTTTGTGTAGCTGAATCTTTATTTGATTGTTAGTAAGTCAGTCTGACATACTGCTTGCTCATTGTGATTGCTTAACCTGCTGTGCTGTTTTACATACTCATTTTCAGCTGTGCAAAAAGATTTAAGAATCATTCTAAAATCTTGTGAAGGGAAATGACTGTATAATATCTGATGTAGACATGACTTTGTAGTGTGCAAGTGGTGAGAATTTATTCCTCTTCAATTAGTATCAAACCCACTGCAATCAAGTCACTGCACAGTGGCTGCCTGTATCTCTATCAGTCAAAGTTATCACACCATCATGATCAAAATTTATTTTTGTCATCTAAGATTCATGGACTCCTGTATCCTGAATTTTATAAAGGGGAACATGATTTATTACTTGATAGATACACTATTCAGACTTTGGTCTTGGAATAAAAGAAAGAAAGGATAGAAAGAAGGCTTTCGAAATTTAATAGTGGTATTTTTATGATGCTCAGGGAACTGCTCCAAAACTATTTTAAAAAATTATAAAAACCCTAAACCACAATCATTTTCCTTTAATATAAGAAAGCTAATGCTGTGGATATTTTGTTAATGTTGAAGATGAAGAAACCTGATATTTCTGGCTTCATTGTACTAAACTGAGTTCAGCAAACAAAGAAAAATGGAATGCTGGGAGATAAGAAATAATTTTACTTTTAGGAACTTACTTCAAGATTAGTAGTCACAGGTATCTATCACCTGCTTAGGAGAACTGTTCTGAATCTTCAGCTTTTTAAGTGTTTTCAGGTGTTTAAGTGCTTGAGATCCTAGGAAGCGTCAAAGCATGAGTTACTCATTAGTCTCAGTTGTGCCAGGATGTAAGTGTGAAGGAAGGATTTCATAGTTGAAAGTCAGAGCTATTTAAAGGGTTGGGGGAAAATCCCCTCCTTGTTTCTGGTAGCTCTCCTGTCTTTTTCAGGTAATGGGCTTTTGAGGTTGTATCGGCAGTCAGGCCACTTCTCACACCTTAGATGACTGAATTTCTCAAGCTGCCATAAATGTTATTTATATTAAACAAGGCACTACTGGAAGATGCCAAGATAGACAAATATATATTGGATATCAAAAAGTATTATTTTATACATATGTATTCTGAATAGCAGCTGGCAAACAGTGAGACAGAGTGTCTCTGCAATAAATATTGGGGTAGTTTTAACATCTGAAAGGCTCCCCTAGCTGATTTGAGTAGAAAAAGGAGAGAGAGGAGGTGATAGAAGGCAAATCAGCTTACTGGAATAGTGCTTCTGCAGAGAACAAAATCATCTTCCATGCACCTTAATTCAGTTATTTTGCCTCACAACTATCTCTCCCCTATTTAAACATGAAATATTAAGGAACTCAATTTGATGAACTATGCAAAAATAATAGCTTCACTTTTAAAATCTGATTTAACTTGATGGATTGTGGAATTATATTTATGTGAGTTTTATTTTCATGTTTTCTGTTAGTCCTTAAAAAGTAAACTGCTTTCTTAAATGGCAAAGGAGATACTTTATCAGACAGAGAAAAATAATTACTGTGAGAAATAAATAAGTCTCTTAGCATTTGCATGTATTCTAGAAAAGGTGGTAGATTAACCTCTTTTGCTGTTCAAAATAACTGATGGGGAAAACCAATGTATTGATTTTGTTAATTCATGTAATTACATCTTAGGTAAAACACCACTGTAGGCATGTGAATGAGGGGTACTTATGGCAGAAGTAATAACCTGTACCCTAGCCCTAGTCTCATGCACCATACCAAGGCTAGGAAGGATTGTGTGGAACCAGTCAATCACTACAACAGTTCCACAGCATCTCTATCAGTCTGAAACGAAGTTTCATGAAACCTACCTCCTCTAGATTTTTGTCACAGGTGCTTAGGTTCCCAAAGTGAGAACACTCACAACAGGTAGCCTTACCTAGATGCCATGACATGCTTCCCCCTGAAAACTATTCTAGAAGACAGATATGTCTTCTATCACATGATCTTCTACTTCATTAAAAGAAGCTTTCAGAGAATGCATTATGAGAATGATGAGCTTTCAGAGAATGCATGGTTGTACTACCATCTGCATTCCTGTCGTTCCTCTACACCAGTTAAAGCAATGTCACTTCATTTTCAGTACCTGCTGGTTTTAAAATACTTCTGGAACTGATAAAGACAGTAAATATAGAAGCTGCAGCACATTTCTGAGAAAGTGTCATTGTTTCCACTTTCTCTAGACTTCTATTCTCATCAGAATATTCATCCTGTAAGCAAGAAGCTTTTCCAACTAGCAAAGAAAGCATTTTCAGACTTCCACCTTATTCCTCACCCACCATAACAATACATGCCTAAAGGAGAGGTCTTCCAAGCCAAATGGTTTCGTGTACATAGGGTCTAGTAAGTGTATCAGTTTTGGTTTTGATGAATCATGGAGATTGTCTCAAGAATAAAGAGAAATTTGTGACTATTACAGACTAGGGGAAGCTTACATGAAATGCCTGTAGATTTATGTCAACAGTATCATCTTATGGTTTATAGTACCATGAGATGATCTTTTTGATTTTTGCCTTCTGCCATTACAAAGGAAATACATGATGTGTTGAAGGGTGGTTGTTATAGAAGAAGACTCAGTGAGCGAGAAAACCACTCATTAACAGAGTTCTAAAAAAAAAAAATAGTTGGTTTGCTAGGATTTGCAAGTTGACAGCAGAGAAGAATTTAATTGTTTTGTGTTGGGTTTTTTATGTGCTTTCCTATGTACTTTTCATGTAGACATATGCATGCATCTCATGTCAAGACCAGAAACTGATTTTGTAGCAGGTCCTTAATTCATGAAAGTGATATGCACAAGAAAGACATTGCCAGAACATTTCATTCCTGTAATATATGTGGCAAGAGACAGATACTCCAGTGTAGAGAATAAAGTTAAGTCATTGTCTCTTGTGGTAGTTAAAGAAATCTTGCTAGAAATATTTTGTTAGAGCTGGTTGTAAATTGTAAATTTAGATGTAAAGCAGTTCTGGAGCAAGATGGGAGGTTTTTTTAAATTCTATTAACCAGTCTTTCACACAGAGACTTTGTGCACCTCAAGGAACACTCATAATTTTTCTATAGATATTCTTTAAAGGAAAACATATATGTATAAGGCATTAAAGGTTGCATTTAGGACTACAGACATTTTCCCCTCAATAATGGTAGGATAGCTCTCCTTTTTTCTTTAGCAGTATGTGTTAACTTAATAGTTTAATACATTAAAATTTTTATGTATAGCTGAAGCACATTCTTCTCAGATTGTCTTCAGTCTTTGAGAAAGTAGAATCCAGTGATAATGATCCAAGACTGGAAAATGATAAAAACTATGAGGGAGAGTGAAGTAACCAGAAAGGAAGTGGTGAGCACTGTGTCTTCTTAAGAGGTCAGTTGCCCTAGACGATTTAGGAATTCAAAAGATTTTAACATTTCCACACAGTAATTTTTAGGAACATTTTAGGAACACCTTAGGAACAAAGAAATTTGATTTCACAATCAGTGAAATGTACAGTGAGATGTACTTCAGAGCAAAGCTGTATTCCCTGCCATCAAAAACATGCAGTTTTGATATCATTACAATTTAAATCTGTCTATTCCAAGACTTTCTTGGAAATCATTTGGTTTGCCAACTTTTGTGGTGTCATATACCTACATAATACTGTATCCCAGAATCTGTTCTTTTTGCTAGTGAGAGTAGCTGATGAAACTCATGCAAACTTTGTGTGCAACCAAGAGATGATGGCCTTGATCCTTCAAAGTATTTTCATATTTATCAACACGTGGCAAAAATAAGCAGCAATTTGTCAGCAAATTTGTAGTCCCATATTAAAAAACAAAACAAAAAAAANAAAAAAAAAAAAAAAAAAAAAAAAAAAAAAAAAAAAAACAAAAACAACAACAACAACAAAAAAAAAAAACCACAAAAAAACCCCACAAAAGAAAGGCAGTGGTAACTGCTGTGGTGGATAGTCCACAAGATCAGGGTTGTGGCTGAAAATATTTAGACGTCACAAAACTGGTTTTGTGTCTCCATACTGGAGAGTGGGGCAGTATTTAAATATTTCTTGCATCTTCTGCAGAATTAACCTTGCTTTATATGAACAAGGAGATGTGCTGTCATCCCAGTTTTGCATAGGAGTCTAAGTCTACTTCATCACTGTATGGATATTCACCTGCCAAGTGTATCAGCACTGGCCAAGGATCTTCACAAACAGTTTCCCCTAAGTTTATGATGGAAGGCATCAGAATTTGATGATAATACTGGAGTTATTGCTCCTTTATCTGTTTGGATCCAGCACAAATGAAAAGGTTTGCCTACTCAGTTTTTTGAAGAGCTCAAGCTGTTTGAAGTGTGTACTCCCACTAATCCTAAAGCACCAAGAAACTTTGTTATTTACCTTGCAGGAATGGCAATTCTGGTTCTCAGTATTTCTGCCCATGTCTTCCTTCTTCTGCATCTCAAATTACAATTCCTAACTCACCAGCACGAGAGCTCTTACTAAGCATGACATAAAAGGGTATTATCCATTGAATGTCTAGTGAGTATTAACAAGTGGCATGTCCATAGACTTTAAAGATTACAGATACAATTTTAAAAATATTTAAAGGGCATATGTGATAGTCATTCCATTACATTGCTAGTTATGTGTGTTGGCTAAAACTGAGGGCTTGTCTTTTAGCTCTCTTAACATGCACTCAGGGTCTGACCATCCAGTAGACAGTTTCATTGTACTCCTGCATCCAGGTAATGAAGATTTCTAAAACCTTTTGCAAATGTCCTAACCAGTAACAAAAAATTGAGATGTCAACTTGGTGTACGAAATTCCTGATAAACTTACATATTTGGTTTTCCTCCTTGGTTCTTGGATTTTCATGAAGAAGGCTTTATTATGGACATGAATCCAACTAGGACTCTTGAGAAGTGGGATGTGTTCAGCTCAAAAAACTTTGTCGCATCATATTTCCCTGTAATCAAAGTTCACTTCCTGTACACACAGATTTCTTCCTGAGCTGATTTCCAAATCCTGAATTAGCAGAGTCAATCACTGACTAGTGTTCTTTTTCAGGCTACGTATCATTGTTTAGGTGACAGAAAACTGAGTTTTACCTTGCTATATTAATCCTTAAATGTTGTTGCAGATATTGTTTCCATACTAGAGAGAACTAAAGTTTTGTGTGTGGGGTTATGTGGCAAAATTATCAAAAACTTTACATAAAACAAAAAATTACTTTCCTTTAATTTATTGTCCACGTGTATGCATTTGTGCTACAAGCTAGAGATTTGCAACCCTTGCAGTATTGATAATTTACTCTTGGCCATGCATTTGTGCTTCACTCTAGTAGTTCTTCTTAAGAGTTGATTATTTATATTATATTGTATCATATTATACTGCTCCTAGTTGACTGTAATTTCATTATCTGTTGTATTATGTAATTTTTTTCTTCTCATGTTGATTCAAGTTGTGTTTGTTCTAAAACTGATTTTGCCCCTTTTTCTGGAAAGTGCAGTCTGTGTTGCGTTGGGTTTTGACTCTAGGCTTTTGGTGCCAAGCATGGCTGTGCAAGCCTGAATAGTCCAGAAACAATCTCACACCAGTGAAATATGAGTATTTCATAAGAATGCCTTTTCTATTGGGGGATTTTTTTTTTCCCACCTATGAAGCCGTTAGTAGTTGTGAATATCAGTTTTGACTTTTGGATTGTTTCTGCTCTGATAGGTTTGAGACTGTTTTTGCTTGGAGGACATGACTGTTCTCCATGCTGTAACTTTTGCTATCTCAAGTTTCTGTGTAGAAACTCCCCAGGGAGTACTCACTGAAAGGGCTTTTCATCTGTTTCTCTCATCTTCCATGGGTGATGGATACTCACTGCAATCACAGACTTTCAACCAAAAAAACAACTTTACAAAAAGAATGTAAAATGAGAAATGGCTGAAGTGGCTATCAAACTCTGATCTAGGACTGCTGAATGTATCAAAAGCATTCCTCTGCTTTCCTGGCAAGGGCATCAAATGCCCAGACACTCTGGATGAAAGAGTATACTCACTAACTTTCCACATGAAAATAGGAATTGTCACTTTTTGTTTTATTGCTGTCTTCCATCTTATGTTTCATAGACTGTGTGGCTTCAGAGACTTCATGTCTCTAGAAATGACAGATGAGACCACCTCACCAAGTTACCTTGCTCTTCCCGGTTGTCTTGAATATAGAAAATGCTGAAGCATTGTTATAAATTCCTGTTCCCTAATGTCAGCAGGATTTAAGCAAATGCATTTCATATTGTGTTGTGTAATTTAGTCTTGTGAGTATACAAAAGTTTAACCTGTGATTTGCAGGTCATGGGATATTGCCACATGGGGAAGGGAAGGGCAGGAAGACCATGCATCCAGTTAAGTTGAAATGCAATGCTAACAAGACAAAAGCATTTTAATAATATTATTATTTACTTTCTAAAGCAAACGAAATAGTTCTGTAGTTCTGCAAAGAGAGAACAAAAATAGCTGAAAGTTTATCTAAAGATAAACCAGTATATTGTTCATCCTTTAAGCATTTCTGGTTGCCCAGCATTTAAGCTGTTGCTCTTAAGAGGGGACATTAATGCATATCAGATTTTTCATTACCACAGACCTGTTTGTCTATTCAGTCTTTCTTAATTAAATATGTTAGAAATAGGATTTGAAATCTCTTGTTGTTTTCCAACATCAAAAATATCTCTGCCTCTCTGTGTGGCTGTAGTAACCAATTTTGTCTAAATTCCTTCTGGCTTTCCTTCATTTTCCATTTTTGTTAAATACATATCTTTGTACCAGCTATCACCTGAAACCTAGTTGGTTCCTAGGGCATCTTCTGACCAGCTCTAACACAGTCTCTTGTACTTTTCATCTGACCCCTTATACTGGGCAATGTCTTCAGTGCCTTCTGTTCTCACTAGAAAAGTAATTTCTTAAATGGGATGTCACTTAGCATGAATGAGGGGAGAAAACATGCTCAGCTTCATTAAGCAGCAAATAGCTTTTGGCAAGTGTATAAGTAAATCAAGTTTATATAAAAGCCCTAATAATTTTCCACATGACCTGTTACATTAAGTTTTGGTTGGTTTTATTTATGCTGTAAGAATGCATTCTGATGATTCTTATTTGAGATCTATGAAGGAAACTTAATGTTTTTCTATCAAAACTGGTAATGTCATAAGTAATTAAGGGCTTGACTGAGTTTGAGGGAGATCAATATTATGTTCATTTCTTGTGGTAAATTTATTCCTGAAATATATTATTTCTTTTTATGATTGTCACAATAGGTGAATGCTGGACCTGTATATATAACAAAAAAGGCCATTAGGGTTTTTGGTTTGCTTTTTAAAAAACAAAACAAACCGTAAAGTTCTATATACTGGTTCTTTGTATATAGGGAAAAAGATCAGGAGTGTTGTTTGGGGTTTTTGGTGGTGGGTTTTTTTAAATAACCCTTGGTTGTACAGCTATTTACAAGTTGTATCTTAATGAATTGTGAAAATTATTATTTGTAGAGAAATTAAATATTACTGCAAATAAGGACATTAAAATACTGAGTAGTTGGGTGACAAACCATCTGATGAAATTCAGCAGATTAATGTTAAATGATGTGTATAGGAGATGTTAAAAAATCCCCAATGCCAATTTGCATATAAAATAGAAGTCTCTAATTAGACTACTACGATCCAATAATGAGGGCTGAGCAGTGTGCTAGGGTGGTTACTGTTAGCTCAGTATTCAAGAGCAACTGAAGGGGCAGAGGCATGGGAGCCATGGGGGTAGACTGAGGAGAAAGCAACCAAGACCAGAGCACTGAACCTTTTCTCTTATGCATGAGCCTCTGGTGCCACACCGTGTACAATGGCATGTCAAGGGTTCTTCCCCTAATCATAAAAATGGCACATTTTTAGTAGCCCTGAAAAAGATTTAGAGTCAGATTATAAAAATTAAAAATAATCTAATTTATAGAAGCACTTTCATGTGAGGAACAGATAAAGAGACTGGGACAAAAATGTTCGCAAGTGGTACATTTGGTGGCATTTCAGCAACATTCTTCCTTATTTATGCTGCACTTTTAAAATTAACTCTCATTTTTAATTTATGCAAATTTTAAGACTGGCTAAAAGCAGGTGCCAAAGTTTTGAGCACACACAGTGCAGCAGTCATACCCAGTTTAATACACCGTGCTTTTCTGGAAAAGATTTGCAACTGGTAGAATGCAGATAATTCTGCTAGAATTGTGTAGGTTTTTTGCTTTCATAGCATGTTTTTTAGATGATTTTTAAGGTTGTATTTTAATACTTGATTGGAAACCACAATAGGAAGACACCAAAAACTACACAAGCCTCCCTGTGATATGCAAGCTTGTAAATTGTATGAATAGAGTGATGCTTTGTACTTCAGTGTGTGATTGCACCTCATTCAACTTCTCTGATAATTAATTAGGTTTTTTGTGGTGCCCTATTCCTATTAGTGACCCTGTCATATGTAAGGTCCACTGTCTAAAACAGAATATGAAACCTTATATGTTTTTAACAGAAAACCAACCAAAAACTTCCTTTAAGGAGACATCATAATGGAATGGTATCGAAGTATTGACATGTTGAACTGTGGCTTGAGGCATTTTATTTGCTCAAATACTTTCTTTTTTCAGTTGCACAAGATTGGTCTAAATGGTATTTTGTGCTGATGAGCTGTATTTGAGCACTGATGTAAAATGAAAAATTATAAGTGGATTCTATGTTTTATTGAGTATGTTGGGTAAGTGGCTCTTCTCATCACTGATAGTGCACAGAGCTGAAATGTTGGCTTAACTGATGTCCTGAAGGCTTCCAGAAATGGATGTTTTCCAGCAAAATAAAATCAGAGTCAAGTGTGTAGAGACAAATTTAAAAATGCCTGCCTTAACTCTAGCCACCCTGTCCTTGGTGCCAAGAACTGAACATCTATCTTGAGTCATGTCTGCTACCAAGTCACACAAACCAATAGAATGCATCTCTCTATAAAGTAAAGCATGTGGTCTGGAGATTCAGCATACATCATATGTTCTTTGATATGTTTTATTTCAAACTACTTCTAGTTTTATTCTGTGTGCCTGTTAACAGCTGAAGTGGATCACACATGCTGCTGAAGTCCATCTTCCAAATAAGTGTTATCTGAAAGGATTCCAGTTCATATGATCAAAGGCTACTCTGCACTACGAGCCAAAGTGTGTTAAGCAGAGAGGTATTGAAAGTGCTGTTTTGTACTAACAGGCCGTGGTAGATGTGTCCCAAGCCTCCAGCCAGTACATTTATTCCCATAACACAGCATGTCAGTTTACAAATGTGAAATTCATAATTTCACAGTACCATTGTTACTAGTGAAACTCTATTGTCTGAGCTAAGTACTTAGAGAGTGCCCAGCCCTTCTGGCAGACTATTAGAAAAAAACAAATTATGGTCTAGACCAGTGGTCTCCAAGGTCTAGACCAGTGGTCTCCAAATGGTTTGATCATCTACCTCATTAGTAAAGAATTTTTGAACATTTACCCTCCAATAATGTATATTCTAATACTTTCTCCCTGCACTACAGTGGTTCATAGAATCATTTGGTTGGAAAAGACCTCAAAGGTCATCCATTCCAAACAATAACCCCAGCAGTGCCAAGTCCTCTGCTAAACCATGTCCTCAAGTGCCCCAGGCATATGCCTTTTAAATATCTCCACAGATGGTGAATCCACTGCTGCTCTGGGCAGTCTGCTCCATTGCCTGATGACCAATCTCAGCATTCCCTGGTGCAACTTAATGCCTTTTTCTCTTGTCCTGTCACTTGTTAGCCTGAGAGAAGTGACTTGTCTCCACCTTGGTACAATCCCTTTTCAGGCATCTGTAGAGAGCTGTAAGATTCCACCTGAGACTCCTCCAGGCTAAACAACCCCAGCTCCCTCAGACATTGGTCTACTCCATATTAAAAATAATGTATTGCAAAAGTTTTAAGGAAGGAAGTTCAGCAGGTATGTTAACAGGCTGAAAGAAATTCTTCCCCTGAAGTTTGCTTCTGTATCATGATAAAAAGCTTTCCCAAGAGCTTCCTCTGTTTTCTGTTGGATTTTTTTCCAAGCCTTATTGTGTCCATTTACATTGATAACCACTACATTTTATCTGCTGTTTAGTTATGTGTGGTCAATAGTTTGTGGAAATATTTCTTTTCATGGTTTTACCTGAGGGACCTAGTAAGTGATGCTACCAGGTGAGAAGACGACAGACACAAGAGCTGGGTGCATCTTGGATGGAGGCATCAGATTCCAAAGGAAGCAGGACTGATATGGAAAAATTAATTCAGAGACCTACTGTTCTAATAAAAGCCAATTAGTTTTGCCATGGTGTGTGTAGAAAACACTGAATAGATGTTTGACTGGACAACAGTACCATTATGTATTTGGGTGCAAGATTATGTGCTTTACCAAACAGAATGTTTTGATATTGCAAGACAAATAATGCAATTTGTTGTGTCTGAAGTCACAATATTTGCTCTTCTGGATTATTTTTGAGCTCACTACAGAAGTGTTTCTTGCATGCACCTATTTAGGCAAAGAAAACAATTCTTTTCAGATTAAAGACTAATATAAGATTAAAATTTGATGTTTTCCTTTTAATTTCCCCTGTGGTTTTGATATGTTCATTTTCTGAATTCCTCCATGATAAAATAGGTAGCATTTTGATACGATTTACTGTGACACTGATTCGGTACTTTTCAATTATAGTAGGATTTCAGAAATTCTGTAACTCAATTGTCCTAAAGGAAAGGTATAAGGGAGAGAATGCTATTAAATCGTTAGAGTTCAGTAAAGGTGGAGTGGTTGAAGAGTTGTACTTTTTGAAATACCTTCTTATAAAAAAGGCACAAAAATTCCTAGACTCATTTTGGCACAAATTATTGCATTCAATTTCGGCTGCCTTATCATTATGACAAGATTAGGTGGGATCCTAGGACTGCAAAGGTAACACATATACTCCCTTTCAGCATTTCTGCATAGAATGACATTTCTGTTTTCTCTAATTACTTATCACCTGCTTTGTAATATTA
Organism: Cyanoderma ruficeps; assembly: GCA_008694505.1. Taxonomy (NCBI): domain Eukaryota; kingdom Metazoa; phylum Chordata; class Aves; order Passeriformes; family Timaliidae; genus Cyanoderma; species Cyanoderma ruficeps. The sequence goes on along the minus strand of VZDJ01007753.1, from coordinate 19,944,966 downwards.
TGCTCTATCAAAATATCCTTGATTTTAAAATGACAAATATGGTGACATTTTCTCTGAATATCTTCAGTAGCACGATGACATAAACCCCTCTTTTTTAACAAATAGACTGATCCCCTATGGAAATTGGTGCTGCTCAATTCTGTCATTTTAAAGGGTTCTTCTGTGTTCTTGGTAGTTGAACATAATTTAGCATGAGTGAGAATTACCTAAATATCATTCTGGAAAATGAAACTGTGTATCTGAGGATACTTTATGAAAATAAGGGCTTAACATCAAGATGTTTTAAAATTCTTGTCCTTCTTTATCAAAGCAGAAAATAACCCTTCTTTATGTATTTAGAAGTAGTTCTGTATTTTAATAAGTATTTCTAGGGAATAATGCTATATAAAACAACCAATGTGTAAAAATAAAGCTGACTGTCATTTGGGACACTGAAGCTAACACTTGAGTTTTCCAAAGTATCTTGAGGCTCTAAATGACAGCAGACAATTTTCATCAGGCTGTTTTGAAGGAAAGATGACCAAGTTTAAAATAAGAGAGCTATAATGAACTGCGTTACATACAAAAGCTCCAAATACCTCTAAGTAGTGTTCCAATCTGCGAATGCTTCTGTTGGTGAGAAATCCAAGGGTATTGTTATGTTTTGAAAATGAAAAAAAAGAATATAAGTGAAGTAGTATGCTCTCAGTGTAATTAAAGCGTTTGCAAACATGATATCCGCTATAGAGTTGACTTCTGAGACACCCACCAAAAGAAGTAAGAAATTGAATCTCACAGATAATGGAAAATTCTGAGTTTCCTGGGGATCAAACATTTTCTGCCGACCTGATTATTAAAATAATAATAGTACAAATATTTTGACCATTTAGCCAATAGCTGATACACAGGCATGAAGCTTTCTTCATAATGATACAGTTCCCTACATTTGCCATTTTGCTTTAATTAAAACAACTGAGCTACACCTCAAGAATCTGGGTACCCAGGCATTTTTACAACGCATTATTGTATTTAAATGTTTTATATGAAACAACATAGAGATTTTAATATGTGTGTGCACATTCAGAATATTTTGAACTTCAGTATTTTGTTGCACAATTTTAGTATCTTAAACTCCTTGAAAATCAATCCTATATTAGGAGAAATAGTATTTTAACAGAGTCCTAGTTTTGCAACAGGAAAAACAGCTGATTACGCTGCAGTTCATCTAACACCATGGCAATTTCATAATGTACGAATTGAAAAAAAGGCTTTTCCTCACTGGTCAAATAAATAGCTAATTTCAGAGTAGCTTTTGTTGAAAAGCGTTTTAAATTCACTCTGCTGGATCTCTACCAATGAAAAGATTATTGGATATGTCTGAGCACTTATATTGCCTTCTGAGAACAACTAAATAATAGGGAAAGAAAACCAAAGGCAATATTCTTACTGTCTTATAATTATGTATTTTGAATATGTATGAAACATGAAATTAACGCATTATCAGCTATTTTCAAATTTTATCATTTCTTCTGGTTTTAATTAAGAATTTGTCTGTCATAGAATCATTTAGGTTGTAAAAGACCTTTAAGATCATCAAGTCCAGCTGTAAAACTTAACACTGCCAGGTCCACCATGCATGTGTTTTAAATACATCCAGAGACAGTGATTCCATCACTTCCATGAACAGCCTGTTCCAATGTCGGAACCCTTTTGGTGAAGACATTTTTTCATATGGTGCAATCCCCTGGCACAGCTTGAAATGGCTGCCATTCCTCTTATGTACTTTTTTTAATTGTATGGCATAAATATGTAATTTATATATTATTTATTCCTTGTTACTTATGAGAAGAGACCAAACCCCACCTCTGCAGCCTCCTTTCAGGTGGTTGTAGAGAAAGGTAAGGTCTTCCTGAACCTCCTTTTCTCCAGGCTAAACACATGCCGCTCCCTCAGCAGCTCCTCATCAAAAACTTGTGCTCCAGACCCTTCACCAACCTCATTGCCTGTCTTTGGATACATCATCAGTAGTCACAACCTAGTTCTTCAAATTAATACATGGGGCACGGGTTTTTCTCTGACTCCATATTTAATGTCACACTTGAATCAGTTCAACATGTAGGTTTCAAAATCAGGAATAAGATGCAATGCATCAAGCCCACTGACAAATAGCAAGTTTCTTTTACACACAGGGTGGATAATACCTCAGTAATGCAAATAAACAAAGTAACAAAATCAATTAAAATTGGAAACCTTGGTATAAACAGTTATTTAAAATGGTTTTCTAGATCACTGGTATTTCTCTCATGCGAAACTCCCCGTGGAAACCTGATTTTTTGCTCTTTGCCATTGTAGATTATCTGCAGGAAAATGAAGGTAACACCCAAAGTGCAGTTTGCAAAAGAATTAAACATTTTCTTATCAGACCTCAGTCAGACACTGAAATCTATCCAAAGAACAGAGATTACTGATGAAATTTTTTGTACAAGTATGTCAGTGAGAAATTTAATATTTCCCTCCAAAAACATCATTATAATAACTGGAGCCTAAAGATGTGAAGTCTGTTTGTTCTATTAGCCTGCAATTATTTCCTGAGCAAAAAATAGTATTCTCTTGTCAGTACTGTAAATTAGGACTGCCAGATGTTAACTTGCTAGTTAAGATCTTCAACTGAGTATATTTAATTGAAGTGGTAGTCTAGTTTCCTGTGCCTCAGTTTTATCATGGGTTTTTATTAGGTTTGGTTTGTTTGGTTTTTTTCCCTAAGGGTCAATAATATAGGAAATTCATATTTCCTAAAATCAAAAAAAATTTGGTAGATAAGTTGCTGTCTGAAAAAGTCTCATTGCTGTTGATTTTTAGTGTAGAAAACTGTGTGCTGTTCAATTCAAATAAAATATATTTAGTGTAGCCAATGGTCTTACATTTTCTTGGTGATATTTTGAAATTTGGGTGACAGACAAAAATTGCTTAGAGTTTCCTGCTAAATATATCTGCTTTTTGGAGTTAGAAGTGAAAGCTGAAACAGGAGCTAAAGACTTAAGGGACTACTAAATGATCTGTGACATTTAGGAGGGAATAGCTATGGTGGCTTGAAAATTGGCTTAATTTTTTCAAGTTGATCAGTATGGATGGTTGCAGCTGCAAAGCCAACATACTGTGCTTAGATTCATTGGTACAAATGTAAAGGCTCTTGGAAGATTTCTGCTATAGAATTATTGGATTCCTGATAGACCTGATATTTAACTACGGATTTATAACTCCCAGCAGAAGGAAAAAAACACTTTGCTTGCTTTTTAATGTTCTTAAATACCATCATATTAGTGGGCCTGGAGAGATACCTCTTACAGGACAGAAAAGACTTGAATAGTATTTGCAAGAAAAAAGCAAAGGCCTCGCCTTCTGTAGTCAGAAGTGATGGGTCTTGAAATGAAAAGGGAATTCTGTGCGTGTATGTTTTCTGTACTGGGGCAGAAAGCAAGAGAGGGGGAAGTGCCAGGTTTTTTCTGGATCTCAGTAAGAAAGGCCTGGCAACAAATAGCTGAATGAAATTCTTGCTTTCATAAAGCAAAGGAAGAGGAGGAATAAATCTTACTCCCTTCAGATGCTGGGAACTGTGTGTTCATGCGGCATCAGATCAATCTGTGGATGGATTTCTCCACTCACGAGAAAATTTTGCTACTCTTTTAGATAAAGGAAAGCCATGCTGGTTGTGTAATCACCACTACTGAGCTGGAACTTCCTACAGACTTCTCCATTACAATGAGGTGGATGAGTCTGTCCTTTGGCCAAAGAAGTTTGTGCAACGTGACACATTCCTGAAAACCATGCTGAACATAAAGCACAGGGGAGCCTTCTGTGGGAACTTCAGGGGAACTATTATGTGGATTGCTAATTCCTTGATGTACAATGGCTTCCTGGTCAGGAGCACTACAATATAAGAAATGTTATAAGCTGAACAATCTGTGGTCCTTGATTTCCACAGGGTGTTGCCCAGTTGTTGCTCACAGATGAAATTTATTGCCTATCTCCCTCATCCACTAATGCCACCTACTCTCTCTTACTGAAAATACTATCTGTATGACTGTACTGCCTGTGTAGGCTCTTCATCACTCTCCAGCACGAAAGTGGCAATTGTCTCTACAAGGGAAAGCAGCAGTCCAGAGATAACATATACTGCATACACCGTAATCCCCAAAGTAGGACGTGTGGGAGATGATACAACTCTTTGAAAGGGGCAATATGCTATTTTTAGTTATTGCAATGAAGCCTGTATTCTAAGTTGCATTGAGCAGTTGACTATAATGGGATTTAACCTTCTCCAGAAAGGTAAGTTTTGCAATTAAATAACCAAAAATCACTTATATAAACATTTCCATGCAACAGATCATGTGTTAGAATAATGGTATATAAAGCGGGTGATACACAATTGAAAAGACTCATTATTTCTTATGCAACTTTTCTTTGAACTGTATAAATAACTCTGCATTCTGGTAAAGGTTACCATTTGTGTCTTCTTAAATCTTTAAAATAACAAACAATTAATTCTAGTCCAGAGGGCTTTCCATGTGTTCCGGAAATTACCTCTAGTAATTACTCATACTTTAGCAAGGAGGGTTCTGATCAGTGGCCCAGGATCTAATTGGAGGTCTGTCACTAGTGGAGTCTCCCAGGGTTCAATACTGGGCTCAGTATTCATTAACTTTCTCATCAGTTACTTGGGTGAAAGGGGAGATGCCTCCTCAGAAGGTTCCCTGATGCCACAAAGCTGGGAGGAGTGGCTGATCCCCCAAAGGGCTGTGCAGCCCTGCAGAAGGACCTCAGCAGGATGGAGAGAAGGGCAGACAAGAATGGTCTGAAATCAACAACAGCAAGTGCAGGCTCCGCACCTGGGCAGGAATAACCCCATGGACCAGCACAGCCTGAGGGCTGAGCTGCTGGGGAGCAGCTCTGTGGGGAAGGACCTGGGGGTGCTGGTGGACAACAAACTGTCCCTGAGCCAGCCCTGTGTCCTTGTGGCCAATGAGGCCAATGGGATCCTGGGCTGCATTAGGAACAGCGTTGGCAGCAGGTCAAGGGAGGGGATCCTGCCCCTCTATTCAGCCCTGGTGAGGCCTCACCTGGAGTGCTGTGTCCAGTTCTGAGCTCCTCAGGACAAGAGAGACAGGGAGCTCCTGGAGCAGGTCCAGTGAAGGGCAACAGGAGAGCATCTCTTCTGGGGAAAGGCTGAGAGAGCTGGGCCTGTTCAGCCTTGAGAGGAGGCGACTAAAAGGGGACCTCATCAAAGTCTATCAATACCTGAAGGGAGAGTGTCAGAGGATGAAGCCGTGTGTGGGAATGGTGCCAAACATCTGGCAACCTTACCAAGATTAGCACAAGAGAAAGTTAACCCTAAAGGCCCAGCTAATTTGTGTGTTTGCTGAGGATGCTGTGAATCTGGGTGGAAAACCACTGTGTGAGTATTGTCGCTTATTGTGATTGAAAACAATGGCATGCATGGAATGCTTGAGACGTGTTTTGTGTGTTACAAAATTAGCAAGAGGCTCTAAGGATCAATTAGAAAGCAGTGGTTTATCTGTAAACAAATTAAAGGGAGCTCACATGGGAGAGAGAGTAGGAGGAGAAAAACAACACCTGTGGAACTAAAAACTATTGCAGTGCATCAGTGTGGTTTTTTCTTCGCCGACATCTTGATACCAACACTTTGATATTTTGTATTTAGGTTATTTCTTACATTTAGATTTTTCTTTGCATTTGATCCCATCACCAACAGCCAGGCTCTTCTTGGTAGTGCCAAGCAAGAGGACAAGAGGCAATGGGCAAAAATTGATGCACAGGCAGTTCCACCTGAACATGAGGAAGAACTTCTTTACTGTGGAAGTGATTGAGTGCTGGAATGGATTGCTCGTCCCATATCCAAACGGGATGTTGGAGACTCCCTTCTTTGCCCATGATAGTGTCCAGGTGATTCTTGAATATTTCTGCAGCAGTCAAGAGACTCGATTATGATGGTTGCAAGCATTTTTAAGGGGAAAGCATTCTATGCTTCTCTCATTCTGAAACTAATGATTAGTATTTCTTTTATGATTTAATCAGTAAAGTTTGGCATATGTCTTTAGAAAAACAAGAGATGACAAGTGATTGTGCTAAGAATCCTCCTTTCCAGCTCTTTTCATGTATTTCTTTGATCTTTCTTCATGTCTTAGTCCACCTTTGTGGCTTTGCTAACATTACGATACTGGGTTAAGCTAGATCTGTTCTGTATTTGCTTTATTAAGCTTCTGTTTGCTTATGCATTCTGTTGCTTATGCAGCAACTTTATCAAATTAGGAAAGCTTCTTACAAAGTTGTCTCCAGTTCAGTTGGCTCAGAAAAATATACATATTTTCTTTTTATATACATATAGTCTTTATCATATAACAAAGTGATAACATGTATTTCTTTATAGCAGAAAATAATTTCCAAGCATTTGGGACCTTAGAAATAATGGGGATTAGAATACAAAGAATTTTTTCAAAAGTGCTGTGGGTCATTTGAAATTCTGTATATTATTTTGCCTGAGTGATTTCCAGCATGTTTGAACAACCTTAGTACCCTGGCAGATTTTAATTTCACTTATATCAGCTGCAGAAACAGTTGGAAGGTGATTTTGAAATCTCTTTAGTATTCTGAATGCTTTTATTATCACCTGATTCCAAGTAATTTTGTTGTTAGGCTGTATCAAGAAAAAATGAGCATTTTTAAAACTGTTCCAACAGAGAAATGAACCAAAAGTTTGAGCTCTTAGGGAAAGAAGTTTTTCTGATATGAATTGTTCTGCATTAGTTTTCTCCTGAGTATAAAAATTGTAATCTTGGATTGCAGTGGGATTGGCTAATGCTAAGGCACCTCTGCAAGCTGCAATGGAAGCTGATGATGGCTCATCAGATTCTATGGTAACAGCTTTCACCCTTATATTATGTAATAGCTATAATCCTTTGGGCCTGTAAGAGAGAGTCTGCATGGACTGAATTCTGAAAATGTCTTTCCTTTGAAGAGAATGGCCTTTGCAGTTCAGTAATTCAGTCACTCTTGTAAGTTTGGTTCAGTCTTAAAGGTGCAAAAAAGGTTCTTTACATTTTACTCTTTGGATGCTTACACTCACTTCAAATAAGCAATTAGCAATTAGCAAGGCAGTCTATTACTAGTTCATTCTATTATTCTTTTATTGTGTTCTATCTTTATTAAAAAAAAAATCAACCGGGACACATAGGGAAAAATCTTTTTTTCTGTCATGATCATAGTTGCTCATTTTTCATTGCCTTCAACAGCTAACATGTTAACATGTTTTTTGCATTAATAACCATCAGTGAATTTCAGTTGATTTTTATACTTTCCTTATCACTTTTGAGAGTCATTTTCAGGGTCTCCAGGATTACTCCTACTCAACAGATAATGGAGAAGTGCAGACAATCTATCAGATACAGAATACTCCAGTCTTCTTTCTTTTGTTGCATGTACCGTTCTCTTTGTTGTTTGTGTATCCCTATCACAAGAATATATCAGAGCAAAAGTCCACATTTTCCTTATATTTAGAGAACTAAAGGACATTGCTTTATTTTAAATGAGGGGGCTTCTTTACTGATGCTTTATTATTTTTTGGAAGCTAAATCTAACATTGATTATTTGACCTGGGAGGTCATTCACCATCTAAAATTGACATTATCTTAGATCACAGTAAGATCATAGCTTTAGTTGTTAGGCCTGTACGTGCACTGGTTGACCGAAAACATCTTATGCACGGTAATCAGATGTTAGAGATTTAATATAGGTGATAGATAGTAGCTTAAAATCTCTCAGCTGATAGGAGGATCCACTACAAATATGTAGAGGTGTCAGCTAGGCTGGCTTCCTTATTGCACAAGAGAAGCATCTTTAGGATATTCTGTGATTCTAATAAAAGTTACCAGGCAACATCAGTGTGCTGTTCTGCATCATCATACACTGATGCCTGCAACAATGATTTTTTAGCGAATGGCACCATCATAGTGCACTGTAGGAGCAAGCATGGAGGTGCTAAATACATCCATTATGTAATTACTCCATCTCTACAACTGTTGCGCTTGACATAAAATAATTGTTACAGATTTTCAGGATCTTCAAAATATGCTGGCAGATCTTTTTAACCGCAATTTCTCTGCATATTTAAATAGGCTATTGTATTGACAATATTATTTGCCAAAGACTAATTAATCTGTCAGAACATCCAAAAATTAAACTGTCTTCTCTAGAGGGCAAGAACATCTGGGTTAGTAGGGAGATATCTCTTGACTTCCATGCATTTCAGGTTGGTGCTTATCTACCAATACCCTTAATTCTGTTGTGGTTAGGAAAAAGCATTGTCGGTGTCACCACAGTCACTCCATTCTGGCTTGAACAGTATCAGCACTTGGAATTCAGGACCGTGTGAGCATCTATTATAGTCATCCTGCCTTTTTTTTCCCTCACTGATCACTTGGACTAATAGACTGAGGCATTATTGAGGCCTCATTTTTCACACAGTGAAGTGTAATACTACGTTTGACTATTTAAACATACAGAACATTTTGGATAGAACCTTTACATGTGCTGTAAAATGGCAATGGTTTCACCTCAGGAGGAACCTGTTGTCTGTTAGGCCATGTTTTTCAGTGCTGTAGAATGTTAGAGTTTTTTGCAATACTGCCTGTGGTTGTGCTAAAATATTCTCATTGTTTTGGCATGTCATACAGATGCCTGGTTTAATAGAGCCATACAGCAATTTTGTTTGGATTAGGCTTGTAAAATGGTTCTCCTTTTATGGTGTATTGATTGTAAGTTGCCACAATTGGCAAATATAAAGATAAATACTCAGTAAAGACAAAACTGCAAGATTTTTGTTTTGTGATTTCACCATGTCCTGACAGTGGGTGTAGTCATAAGCACCTATGTGAAGAACTTCTTTTGTGGTCTTCATAGACTTTGTATTTTAGCTCTTCCCTCACTCTTCTTCATTCTGTGGTGATCTTGGGTCTCCCAAGCCAAAACATTAATCAATCTCTAGGGTAGTGTCCTGGTTTAGGGCAAATTTGGGAGGAAACCTCCGAATGGGGTTCCTCTGGAGAGCAACCTAAATGGCCCCTCCCCCCAGTCGGTCCAGGAAAAGAATTTCCTTGGAAAAAAGTGGAAAAAGCTATTTATTTAACAAACAAACTGCCCACAAGCATAAGGAATTAATAATATGAAACAATAAAACCTCTCGCTGGTCTGAAGACAGATGGCAAAACTGAGAGAAGTCCTTGCCGTGAGTTGGCTCAGCTCTCTCAGTCTCTTATCAGTCCCAGTCCCTTCAGCGCTGGAAAATGCCCAGGTCCAGGCCCAGTGGGCCACAGATGCAGCTCCTGGTGCTCCTCTGGCAGTCCAGAGCAAATTTAAACAGTCCCAAGAAAAAAAAGGAAAACAAACAAACAAAAAACAGTCCAGGAAGCCTCTTTGCCTCAGCTAGCCAGACTAACTAAAAGGAACAAAAAAACTCTCGCCGCTGTCCATGTATCTGACAAACACCCAAAGACGAAGAAGTGTGGAGGAGCGAACACTGTTTTCAAAACAAACTGCACACTGCTGCTTTCTCTGCTTACTCTCAGAACCAGTTTTACAGGTACAGAACACACAGCACACACGGAACAGGCGACTGGGGATACAGGCACCATTGTCACCCTAGGACAGGTAGTCAGTTTTTGCTTCTCTCCAGAGTAATGATAGCTAGTATCATGAAAGTATAATTCAGGCAGGCGTACTCTATGGGAAAGTTACATTGTCTGTATGACATGTTTGTTGCTGCTTTGATCTCAGCTCTCTGAATATTTGTTATGTGTAGTTTCTTTGATTTCTTCTTGTATTTTGGTTGGGGTACCAGGCTGCTCTCTCTGGTTGAGTACACTGATATTCACACGTTTCACAACTCATGTCTTCCTACCAGCTGATCAGGATATATTGAGTTGTTCATGCAGTGGAAAACCACTGCTTCTCCCCTTTTGAGCTCCTAAATTCTTATTTCTGCTGCCTCCTTCTGCTTGTGTCTTTGAAAGTGGCAAATTTGGAGACAGTTTTCTCATCCAGCTAGTGAAGTATATAGGTCCTTATGGCTGCTATTTTACATACTACCTGTATATGAGTAGAGTATCTGTTCTTCAGTCATCCAGGAGTCCTTCTTGAAGTGGTGCAGAGTAGCAAGAAAATTAGTCCTTCAGTACTGATTTCCAGATCTTATTCTTCTTTGATTGAATTTTATACTTTATATTTTTGATTTAATAAGGCCTTTAGAATTTCTCTTCAAAGGTCCAAGTTTTCTAGTTTTTTTCTTTTCTTGTTGCACTGTGGGAATATCAAAAAGTTTGGCTGACTTCACACAATAATTGTTCATGTGGCTTTCTGTCTCTGAGTGGACTCAAGGAACTTCCTATGGCCAAACCAAATTCTGTTAGATCTCTGGAAAAACTTAGTGTCTGTATGGTATGGTATTTAGACATGTGCTGCAAGGTCACCTGGAGCTCTCTCTTTGCTTTCACCCAGCGTTGTCTTAGTCTAATAGGATCCAGGGCTGTTTCAGCCTTCAGTGGAGTGATGCTGCAGTTGTTTGTGGGAGTCCTTAGGCCTTCTCCTGGATGGGAAAAGGCAAAGGTAACTGATCAGAGTGAGTCATTGTGGGAATGTACATGCAGACTCAAAGAAGAAAGGTTACTCATCAGTAACTGGTGTTCTTTGAGATGTATAGTCTGCATGTACATTAGTCTCCTACCTGCTTTTCCCCTCTTTCTGAATCTCTTTCAGGTTTGATTGTGCATTTAAGAGGAACTGCAGTGGTGGCGGATGCACTCTGCCCTGTGTGTCAATGCCTCAAGCAGGACGAGGGGAGGAGTGGGAGTGCCCCTTCCGGGACACTCCAGGGCAGGCCACAAGCCCACCCACTCTTAGAGTATATGTATGGACTAAGTGTCTCAAAGTACTGCAGCTGTTCATTGGTAGGTAAATTTTCTTTACTGTATTCTCACAGGTAAAGTAGTAGATTTTATTTTTAAAACAAATTTCATTCATTAACTCTATGGATGATATGCATGAACCATACATGGGGTGGAAATTTATACCACAAACTGCATTACACTGAGTAGGTCCCTGTCTCTCTAATGGTTTCATCTCTTGTCTTTCTCCCCATCCTAACCTTATTTAGATTTTTAAATATCTTCATTCTATTCAATTTGTCATTTGCGTTGAGAGCTACACGAAAACTTGAGATCATACAAGTTGTAACATAATTCAAAAAATGAAATGAAGTAATGTCTTTTACAACTGTAGCTAAGTGTGTGAACTAACGTGTGAGATTGTATTTACTATTAGAAAATGAGGCTAGAAATGGAACTGGAATCTGTAAGAATCAGTTATATTTATACTAGTATATTGATCTTTAAAACTTCTTAGTTGCAGGAAAGCTGAGATTTGAGTTTAAATATTTTTTTTCCACAGCTGACCTCATGTGGTTTTCTTTCTTTTTAATCATAGAAGCCTTGTAGTAATTTTCTAATTCACTACACTTCTTGCCAATTAAAGAAGTAGATGTGGGGTATGACCTAGCTTAAACTGGAGATGTACTTGTCCCTGCATGCAAATATGCAAATGCAAATTCTGCAAATGGTTGTTTTCAAGTGTAGTTTCTAAAAAGTGCAGGTTATAAGAGTTGAAGCCTATTACAGAAATATGATTCTGAGGTGTTTGTACTGGGAGTTCTCTGACACCTGTCACCTTTGTCACCTGTCAACCTAGGATTGTAGCAGTTAATGTTGCCTTGGCAACTCAAGGAAATTTACAGTTGGCTTTCTGTAGCTTTGCCATTTCTGTAAGATTAAGGTGTAGTTTATCTGGGCTTAGTTACAACCTGCAAACTTTGCTAAAGCTTCTGATCTGTGGTGCATGATCACATCTATAGGTCATGTGGTACATGTGCTGTAGATATTGGTACACATACATAAAATATTATGAGGAACTCTAGTTTTACAAAGTTACTGACCTGTGTGTAATATCAAGCTGCCTTTGCACATTCTGAGAAGAAAACCCAAAGTAAACAGTTTTCTGAACAACCTTAGATGATTTCTGTATGTATGCAAAACAGAAAAAAATGTTGAAAAAGCCATCTTGTTGTGCCCAATAATCTGAAGTTTATGGCTCTAAAACCAAGCATTTATTCTTGTGATAACAGGTCTTTGAAGTGCTGTGTTAATTCATAAAATTTTAAAAATTTAAAAAACGAAGAGAGAAAGCTTCTGTTTATCTATTGTTAGTAAGTAGTATTGGATTCATTTACTTGGTTTTATGCTTTCTTTTTCCTTTTCATTCCAGTTGCTACTTACCTTGTATTGTTGTAGGAATAATAAAAAAAAATATATTAGATCTCAAGATTCTTATCAAGATCCCTATCACTAGGAAAAGTCATACTTGCAAGGAGGTATTATGTCTTTCTTAAATTTTTAATTGTTTTCAATTCTTAAGAAAACCAGAATTTGTATAACTCTGTAATATTTATTTTAGTGAGTAAATATTATATTTTAGAGACACCTTTTATGTGTGGCAGAACTGAGACACACTGAACTTCGATGCTTCTGCTAATATATTTTTATTAGAAACAGATGACCACATGTACACATAGGCCCAAACTTATGTATGTATCTGCAAATACAGAGTCACCAGTAAAGTTCTTTGTGGACACAGACACATTTGGAAAGTATCTAATTCTGATTCTAAGTTCCATCTCTTTCTCCAAGTATGCTAAGTGCCCAATCCTTTCCTGTGAGTAACCTTAGCATGACTCTAGGAGGACACCAGTGGCACCAATATTAGATGGGATGAGATTTTTTGTACAGAAGGAAAAGGGTCTTGTGCCTTTGTGTGCATGTAGGTGCATGGTTTTTTCTGACCTAGATCTACTTGTAGTTTTTAATGCAATTTATTAAATCATACAATAAATTCACTATTTTTCTTGATTATACTAAGACTAGTATGTCAAGGTCGGTAGCTTGAAATAAGAATCTTTCCTTTGTTTTTCTGGGAGAAAATCAACAGGCAGCATTTGAAACTCCACTTTTATTTTTTCAAGTCAACCTTGTACATGGCCTCTGCTGTCTTTACTTCCCTGTGGCAAAAAAATTAGAAATTCTTTTGTCAGTCTCAGCTCTTAAAAGTGTTGGCACTTCCAGTCATGATGATTTGACCAAACATTTCAGTGTTTGCACATCTCTGTACTAGACTTCCTTTAACTTGTTTGCACAGATGAACTCTGTTGATGATTGCACTTCAGTGCCTACTTTTTTTTTCTCTGTTTCGGGCTAATTATCACGAACAGTGGGTTTTAGAAGACAGGAAGTACTTTTTTAGAAAAGCATAGTTATGTTGAACCTTGAAATACTTGATAGCTGCAATTTACTTTAAATGGAAAATGCCTGTAATTAAATTTCCATTTAAAAAGTAAGCCATTTATTGAGTACATTTTTATTACTTTCCTCCTTTAGTTTTGTATTTCAATAAAATAGTTACATTTTTATGACCTCTTTTAATACATTAGCTCTAGTATTTAAAAAAACAACTGCAACATTACTGTGATGTTGGAAACTGCAAACTTACCTGTAGAATCTTTGATAGATGACTAACTATGTCCTGTAAAATCTCAAAATTTTAAAAGCTCTCTTTAGACACAGTGAGATGCATACTTGCATTTCATCTAAGTCATCAGTGATTACACTGAACATCTTCCTAACATTTCTCTTACTTTCTGCCTTCTGCTGGTGGGGAAAGGATAAAAGGAATGGAGGTAATAGAAAACATCAAGCATGTTTTCATGGTGTTTAAATGTTTAATTTTCTGAAATTCTTAAATAATTTTGAGGTTGCTTTCTTGGAAAGTTGTTGCTCCACACATTAATATCTTCAGGCCTATGCATTTCATGGAAGCTTTTGAAAAAGAATGCACTGACATTTTGAAGACTTTCCCTACTTTTCAAACTTAATGTTGAACTCTGCTCTTTACTTCATTGTCTTTCTTCATGGATATTTGTGTTCTTGCATGGTCCCCAGTATATGATTTTCCTTTTTAAATTAATAGACAAGCCATGGTCCACTGAATAGAGAAGATTCAAACTCCTGAATAATACAATGAGGAACAAATTGGTTACTTTTACCTTTTGTTCTTCTTTTCTCCTGCTTTGTGTGCTGTGACATGAATTTCTGATTCATTCAATTATGTATGCTCTCTCCTGTCTTAGAATCAGGCTTAATCTTTAGTGAGCTGGGGTGTGGAGTAGTCCAAGCTAAGTCCAAGTCCATGACTAAGTGAAGGTTGTTATGAGATGTTAATGTGCTAATATCTATAATTCTGAAACTCAGCGGTTGAAACGACATCCGATTTTCTTAGCAAATCTGTGGCTATGCAGACTTTCTCTTTTTTGATCTGTTTTGCCATATTGTCATTCATCATAGTTTCTTCATTGTGATAATGTTAAATCATCATACATGAAATTTATCTTGTACAATCTTTTAGCTTGACCCCAAAAAGTATGAAAAAAAAGTAGATTGATATTTATGGCTTTTTATATATGATTTTTTTTTTAACTTGGATTGCTAAGGAAAGTTATCATTATACGTTTAAAAACATACTGGTTTATATTTCTCCTTGTATTTAGAAATGTATTTTCCTAGAGTAAACAGGATTTGCTTGCAAATACAGAATTTACATAATTTTATAAAGCTTGTAGTTTTGAGATCTGTTCTGGAGAACACAGACTTCTGCATCTCTGAGCACTATCAGTTTCTCCTGGAAGCCATAGTGATCTTTTAAGTCACATGAAGTTGTTTTGAGAATACTTCTGGAAAGCATGCATGGCTGTAAACCAGCTTATGCTGACTTACCTATATTTCAAAGTCCAATGTAAATAACTATATATTGTTTCATAATTAAATTTCATATTTAACACCTATATTTGTTCAGCAGTTTAAATTAGGTCTTTACATATTTTACTTACTGTGTGATTGGGGATGCATATAAGGTGAAATAACTTCACAATTGCACCGTGCTGAAAAAATCTAGCATGTGCCACAATGCCAAACATCTTTGTTAACTATAGAATTGAGAATTGTTTAACTAGTTTCAGTACGGAATATAGAATAAAGGAATTCTTTGGATTCATGATGAAAACCTGCCCTGTTTATATTGTTTTTAGCATTTCCCTGTTCTTTCTGGACTTTTGAGATTATAACAGTGTACATGTCATGTTCTAGTGGCTGTGGTATATGAAAATATGTATGTGAATTGGGAACTATTTTTGCAATCCTTGTATTGTGAAGTAAATTACGTATTGATCAGAAAAATGTATGTATGTTATATTATCTTAGTTATTATCTAAGTGGTAAGCACCAGAATATTGACTTGAAGGAAGATATTCTGGTAATTTTGGAAGCATAAACACGTGGGAGTGTTATCACACTCTGATAGCAGTGATGGCAAAAATAGAACAAAAAAAAAAAAAAAGGCAAGACCATAGCATCTTAGAAAAGAAAAAGTCATCAGGACTTCAGCTCTGCTGTGGAGGCATTTAATCTGATCCATAAGGACATTTTTGTGTGCTTTGTAGTACTTCTGTTCCAGTTAAGGGTCATAGTCTCAATGTCTATGTGGAAAATCACCATACACTGGCACTAAGAGGACTGGAGGAGACTTGCAACCTGTCTCAAGTTTAAATTTATGGCTAAGATAAGTAATCCACAAGCCTTAGTTCTCTCCAGAGATCAAGGCATTGTTCTTCTCATTCCAGAAAGGAATCCCTATTTGTTTTTCTGGTTCACTTACATGGAGGTTAAAGGATGGTATGTTAATGGAGGTACAAAATATCCCACTTTCCTATCCATTGTAATCGTGTACCCTGTGATCAGGTTTTTTATGTATCATGGTGGACCATTATCCCACAGAAATGATAAGTAAGGAAGAGTTACTAGAAATTAAACAATCTTTAATGATAATCAATGAGTTGCTGGAAAACCCTACCAAATTAAAGCATGATGTAGTTTCTCTCTCTTGAGCCCTGTAGATCAAGACAGGGTGGCGTAGGGAAGAGCCTAGACCCTAGAATTAGTTTTAAATACAAAAGAAAATTACCAAAATTTTATGGCTTGCTCATTGCAGCTTAGACTAGTGGCAGGTTTGCGTCTTGAATAAGATGCTGAAGTTACCTCCACAGAAGGAAACATGTCTGCGAGTGTTCAAGCTGTTCACTGACTGAACTGTCAGGTAGCACTAGCTTAGGTGTGGTGCCTGAAAAATGCATCTGTACAGTTTTTGGACTTAGTGTATCTCACTGTGGTGGTGCCTTTATGAATTTGCAAGCATGTACCTGCCCTAAATGTAGGGGTTCTGCAGTGTGCCACACACTGCAGGCATTTTTTCCATGAAGTAGCGATCCTTACTGGTCTTTAAATCAGTAAATTTACATGTGAAAGACTAAGAACTCAGAGAAAAAATGAGGGAAGATTTTCCTGCACTGGCGAAGTTAACAGTGGTTAACTGTTAACTTAGATCATAAACAGTGTTTTTGATGAGCCATATTATAATAGAAGTAATTTCAATATTGGGCAGTGCACAAGAAGTCCCAACAAGTAGTTCCAGGTTGCAGGAGAGAGGGAGCTGACAGAAGCAAGAGCTCGTTGGAGCAAGAGATGGAAATAGGTTGTTTGTTACACCTGAGGGATTTCTTACTCATCTGAATGAGAAAAATTTAAATGTATTTAAAAGAGAAAATACGAGGAATTAGGTAAAGAGGACAGGGAAATAGATGTAATCTAAAGCTTAAGGAGACAACTGGCCTGACATTTTATATCTGTGCATCAGAAAGACATAATTGATATAATTATTCTAGGACTTCAGTGGAATCTGAAAAGGTTGTGTCCTTTTGAAATAAAATTATTAGTGGAGGAACTGTCTGCAATGACTTCATTTCTGTTATAATATACCTTGACCCTGGAAAATAACTAATAAAGCCTAGTTTAGGCTACTAATTGTCAAAAGTATGAAGCTATTTATTGGTTAGGGTTTTTTTTTCCCCTGGAGTTCTGTAGCTTTGTTCTGGCTTTTTAAAACTTGGTGGTAATTTTACTGAACTGTTTTCAGAGCCAGCTACTGTATTTTGTATCCATCAGCATCATTCCGTTGGCTTGAATGAAATAATAGTGCTTTATGTAATCTGTTGACCTAACCATTTTCTCTTGAAAGCTTATCATCAGTGAGACAATAGAAGAGGAGAAATATGCATAAAACATATTAAATGAAATTCTCTTTGGTTGAAATGTTATGTAATAATTTTGCTTGTGTAGCATCAGTAAAGCCAAATATCAGGTCACTTGCCTAGAGAAATCTTCAAATGAAGACACAGAAAATTCAGTTCCCTGCAAAGTCAGTACAGAATCTACCTGATCTAAGTCCAGTTTGTTCATAATTGATCAGTGTGGGAGTTCCTCTTTTAGATACTTTTACAGCAACGAGAATATTTTGTGGGACACAGTTTTCTGGATTAGAGAGAAAATAAATAAGCTATATATAAGCCTCGGGCATTTTTCCATGGTTTTAAAATATCTAAGTGATAAATTTGCACTTCTAAAATGCAATGAAACCCAAACTTATTGCCTCATAGTTTAAGGTCTTCTACTTGAAAGCCTGAAAGTTTTTTTACTATAGCTACAACTTGGTGGAGAATTCTATGTAGGGGTCTGCCTAGGTACCCTGATGGAGTAGCAGGAATAGACACTTAATTATTGCTCGGTTTAATTTAAGAGTTAGGATATTGATTCCTTTAGTTTTTTGCAGGATGTCACATGACTTTGTCCCCCCTCATTAATGGGAGTATCATTGAACTGTACCAAAATGAGAACAGAGGAAGAGTCTATTTTCTTGTTAAAAGGAGTTTATTTATCTAAAGAAAAAATCTGCTTTTAAAATAAAAAATCAAACCCCCAAAACCTATCCATCCTGTTTTATATAGGAAGTTTTCTTCCTTACTATATTAACTTTTAAAATAAATGCAATATTAAGGTATGGCTTTGCCAAACACTGAACTTCTCTGGAGTATTCTCTGAAATTTGTACCTGTTTAAGTCAAGACAAATATGTTTCTAGATGATAGAGATGCAACCTCTTTGAAATAAATTTCTTAATGCATAACTATGTTATTAAAGCAAGAATTTTAAGACCTAAAATCCTTTTTACTTCTATAATTCACATTTTTTAAAAAATGTAACACAAGAGCCACACTTATAAGTTCATTTATTTATGTAGAAGTTTGAGGCATTATCTTTGTTCCTATCCCAAGCTTATTTGAAATGTTCATATAACAAACTTCTGGTATGTTCACTTACAACCTAATTAATTAGAAAGTTATTCTCCTAAGGGGTAGAGTAAAAAGATTAATGTGATTTTAATAAAGACAAGAGAGAATACAAAAGAGAAAGTGGAAGTAATGGGTAAGGAAAGGAGAAATAAAGACAGAACTTTTTATTTTTCCACTTCTTCAAGTAATCCTTGGATGTGTTGGTGTGGTGGGGCTTGCAGTTGGACACAGGTTTATTCTAGTTGCAAGCTTTAAGTGTCTGTATGTGATCCTTCTGTTAAATGGAAGTTGCATAGCAGTGCTAAACCTGCAAAAATACAGCTGAGGATTGCCTAATTGGTTGTACTTTTTAAAATGTTCCAGACAGTTTTATTTTAGGCTTTTTAAATCAATATATTTCTCAGAGCTAATTTATTATTATAATAAGCTTTAAGCCAACAATCTCCAAAACTATTCCTTCCTTCCCAATATAATGCTCCCAAAACTTAAATTTGCCCTAAATGTTTTCAAATAATGTTGTTTCTTTGCTAGAATACAGATAGCTGTCTCAAAAATTGATGTGATCTGTGTGGATGGATACTTCACTATGTAATGAGTGTACTTAAGGTAACACAGCTAATTATGCACTCCAAGCAGACATGCTCCTGCTGTGCTGGCCCACAGTCGAGTACGAAGGATAAGTGATTTAATCACATTGAGATTAAGTAAGTTTTCTGCTTATGTCAAATTGTTATCACAGTTTGAAAAGTAGTTTAAAAAGTCATTTTTAAAATTAATGCAAATCAAGTTAAACACTTCTCCAGTATCATGAGTTATCCAGTATTGTAAGTCATTGAATTTACATAGCAGATTTCTTAGTCCAGCTTTGGAGTGGAACACCCACTCCTATTGAGAAATTAGGGGAACATAGGAAAGATGATTATAGATCATCACCTGCTGCATCAAGTGTATTATTGCATCTTTTGGTTGTTAAACTTCCAGATACATGGTTCTTGTTTTTTTCGGGCTATTAAAAAGTGCAGCGTGGAAATGAAAGTTACTGTTACAAGAATCAATTTCTTCAATCTGAATTAAATGTACATAGTCTATTAATTTGTATCAAAGAATGTTATATTTATATATCAAAATAAACAGTGGTAGAAATTAATAAATGTGAATTCTTGTTTTCCATTTCAGGTCGAGGGAGAACTGAATTTCAATTTCCATATGCAAAATAATATTATGTGGATACTTGCATTGTTCTGTCTTATCTTGGTTATAAATAATGGTTTAAAATGTTTGTATAAAAAGCCATGAGTGGTTTGTAACTCCCTGTATTGTGTGTGTCTCTGTTTTTTAAGACGTTTCAAGTCTTAAGGTATTGCCTGAGATAGCCATCTCTTTCTAGATCTGACAGGATTCATATTCTCTTTCAGGAGACGCTGATAGATTGGTGTGATGAAAAGGAACTTAATTTGATTTTAACAACTGGAGGAACAGGATTTGCACCACGAGATGTCACTCCAGAGGTGAGATAGTCCTGGAATTGAAAAATCTGCCCTTTGGTGTAGAAATGCATGATTCTGGAAGAGGGGTGATTTTTTTTGTTGTTTGTTTGTTTTCTCCGTAATTTTACTTTGCAGTCTCTATGGACAGGTCAAGTGCTACAGCTTGGGATCAGAAAAAAGTAATAGAAAATATAGCACAAGAGAATTACTCTGACCTTCGGTTCTGACCCAAAATGATTTTCAAACTAAAATGTGGCACAGTATAATGGTTGTCCAGTCCCCTTACAAAGCAAAATTCCAATGGCTTTGTGGCGTAATTTTCCTTAGCATTGCAGTACAACACTGCTAAGCAAAATCTTGTTTGGCTTTTGTTGTGTCTTGTGCAAGGAAGAGTGGGATAAAAGAGATCCTTTAATTCTCCCTTGTAGAATAGTGCTTTGACGACTACTGCATTATAGGTAAAAGTGTGAGACAGACAGAAGAGGAAAAAAATTCTATGCAAAGCTACTATGGATCTGCTTGTCAACAAAATCTAAACAGGCACAGAGGTGGAGGTAATCTGCACCAGTAAATGTTGCTCAGGAAATTTGTTTACATTACACTTACATGGAGCTAAAGTAAGAGGGGAAAAATGAGAAGCTTAACCTAATGAACTCATGGCCATGAGTTGTCATGTGAAATGACTGCATGATTGTTCTTGAAGTATTTTGGTATTTATGGTTCCAAATTAGATTAACATGAACTTTTAGAATCACATCTTCTCTTTGGTGTGATTATGTTCACTAAAGGGCAGAATTTTAAGATTGAGTGAGTTGTGTTTATTTGCATAATTAAACATATCTAGATTTCTCTTAAGTAATCATGTATGTTTTCAATTTCTTACTCTCAAGTTGATTTGAGTTCTTTATAGCATATCTACAATCCTTTTTACTTACAGATGTGTTTTGTCGCATGCCTGAATTTTTTTTCTGTTAGGAATCTAAAAACATTTTTAAATTATTGTATAATGTTTGTGCAACTAGAGAAACATGTAAACTACTCCTGTTCATTATTTCTGATGGGTTTAGATTATATACTAGAAACCTTGAGTAACTAAAACCTGGGTGGGGCAGTTTGCATATCAGGAAATGGGAACAATGTTAAGATGAACACAGTGTGGCACATAGTGAAACTGATTTTGTGGATTATTCACTTTGCTAAAGCCACCACAAGTGAAAAGTGAGTTGGTTAAATTTGTCTCTTGCTTGCAAACTAACATAATGCTTTTGAAGGTTATGTTACCAGGAGTGTGTAGAATGAGGGATGAATTTCTGCTTCAGTTTTCCTTTGTGCAGGGTCAAGACGAAGCAGCAGTGCCAGATGAAGCATTGTAGCCAGTGCAAAAAATTACCTACAGATTCTCAAGCAGCATGTGGGACAAAAAATAAGCAAATGAGAATTCTGAACATAAACACCAAGTATTTTCTTTACACTGAATTGCTGTTGCTCAAAGTAATTAACACAGGCAGGGATGATTTTTTTCATCAGTTTTGTTGAGTAAGACATTCTGAAAGTAATCTGAGTTATTACTGTGTCTCTGCACGATGAAAACACATTGATATAAAAATCATCAGTAATTTGTACTGAAGAAAAACTGCATTGTTTTTAAACATAATAGGTGTGCAAGGCTTGGACTGATCATAACAGAAACAAGTTCTGACTGTCAAATTAGTCCCATATTTAAAAAGAACTTATATAGGAGAGTCTTTACTCACTTTTCACTTAATTAAGTTGAATTAACTTAAATCACAGTGGAGATATAGAATCCCAGGTTTATTACAAAGGGGTGATGACAAGCATTGTTCCTATGATAGGATTTATTACATCATTCATTCCAACAAATGTTTTTAAGGGAAGAAAATCAGTTTGCCAGCACGTCATACCAAAAGCATACTAAGAACCCTAAGTTTTGTCCCCATATTTTTATGTCTTTTGGGTCAGTGGGAATACCCAAAATGGGAAATTCATTATGTCAACATGAAATATGCAATAAAAAGTCGTTAGGAAAACTTGTGTTAATGCAGGAAATGGTTCCCATGCCTTGTGTGTTTGGTGTTGGTTCAGCCTGCTCTCATCACTGAACTGATAATGAAAGCATGTAATCATGGTATTGTGCTATTGACATGTCGTCTTTAAGATATTCATTTAAAACCTTTAAGAATTTAAGCTGATAATGGAAAATGTTTTACTGTTTTTCCTTAGAATAGAGACAGTACTCTGTTGAGTCATACTTCTGCTGGTATGTTTCAGTCCTGCTTCTCCTTAATTCCCCTGTTCTTTGGATTAGAAAGCAGGTTTCTCTGTTTCCTTTCTAGAATAGATATATAATTGCTATTGTACGTACACAATAAAGGTAGTTCCCAAGAATAATTGCAACCCAAAGACTTAATTGAATTTTGTAATTATTGATAAAATTTAAATTAAGTGCCTAGCATAACGTAGCTAAAAATGGCTTCTTGATACCTCAGAAATATGTAATTAAGCATCCCAAAAAAATTAGTAGTTTCCCCACTCACTTTGCTTTTTGAACACTATATCAGAACCATTCCAGGTTATTGCAGTTGTTTCAGTGATGTGTAATAACATTTTTTCTTGTAACAGAATAGAAGATTTTAGGAATATTCACAATATCTGATTTTCCTTGCTTGTCTCTGATCCCTAAATTTATAGCCTCAGTCTAGTCAGTGCATGGAGAGGAGCATTTGAATTAGTTCCTACAATTCACATTTTGAGGGGTGAAGGTCAGCTTACTTCAGCAGTGTGAATATCCTTCACTTTCTTGACTATACAACTAAAAGTGATGACATGCATATGGATATTTAAAAAACCATACTTGCTCAATGGATAGCTGAATTTGAAAGTAAGTGTGTTATAGGTGTTACTAATGCATGCCGGAATTCTTAACTGTTATGGCAGTTGGTGGTAGTTCTCATTTGTACTAAAGCTGAAGTGTAAGCCTAATTTTAGAGATACAACCACTTTTTTTTATGTAATCTCACATGTAACTTTTGGGAATCATCTTTAAATCTCTGCTGCAGTTTGCTCATACAGTCTGTGTTGATTTAAAAAGTGTTTGTTGCTGGACAGAGATCCAAGCATGGCCCAAGTTAATTTATTTAGGGAACTTTCATTTTGTATTTCCAGATGCAAACATTTATGTCTTGGAACTACAGTATTTCAGTGGTAGTTCTTACAGAATGTTGATAACAATATTCATTAACCTTTGTGAAAAAAATAAATAACGTTGCAGCATTTCTATCAATCACTAGGAATCCTTCTGAGATACTTATTTTCTCTGTTGCTCTTGCTCTGTACAAAAGGAAAGAAAAAAATCTCATGTGTATGGGTGCTCTGCTCAGTTTTCTGTCTTCTGTATTTTTACATTTATTCTTTTGCGAAATTGTACATCCAAAAAATTCACTTGTCTGTCTCCTAACAGTCTTCTAGCTGTTTTCTTATCCTTTGTGTCTGGTACGATTCTGTGCGAGTCTTGTTTGCCCAGCTGTGAGACTAATTTTATGTACTTAGATAGTAGCAGTAGAAATCAACGTATTGTCCTCAACTGATGATAGACATTCTTGAACTGTGTCAAAACAAGAAGTTCATCCACACTGCAGGTAGTTTTGAGCCCTAAGATTTTAAGATAATACTTTATAAAAACATAGAGGAGCTGTTTTCTAGCATGTAACACCAGACACCTTACAGTCTTCACACTTTTTGAGTGTTCTGGAAAATTTAAGAATGCTTCTTTCAGTTCTTGTTGTTTAGAGTCTTAAATATTTATGGACTAGTTTAAAATGTATTTAAACACATACTTGTTTTCATTTAGCCTGAAAATATATGCTTACTTATTTATTCTTTTTATTAGAATTCTCTGGTCCATGAAAAGAAATCATTGTTCTCTGGAACTCTGTTCTATTTGTCAATGTTTCTGAAAAATCATGCTCAGAATGAGCAAAATACTCCAAACATACCACACAGAAGCCATGTTTGGATAGAAGAAAGTCTCAATTCTTCTGTAATGTGTCTTTTTGTATTCAGTTCAAAACTGCACCTACGTTTTTATAATCCTTGCCAAATGCAAATTTCCTATCATTTGGCTCTTCCCCATTCTCTAAGGTATCTCCCATGGATTTTCTTCAAATTCCATTTAACTGCTACAGACTATTTTAATATCTATATGCTTCCATTTCTCTGTCCCAAGTAGTGTTGGAAACCCTCTTGATCTCTGTTATTTTCAGTTTTCATGTGTTTTTGTCTGTCTTCCACTTTAACTTTGTTAATGAAATAAGATGCTTATGATACAATAGGATAGTCATGTTTATAGCCGTGCTCTCACAGCAACACATTCCATCAAAGTAACCCAAGTCCACTGAGACTTAAACTTTTCAAATACAATTTCCATTTAATAGGCAGCAACTTAAGGAGGTTTTTGTCCTCCCTGGTTCAAATACTGCCTTTCCAGAACAGCAGGATTTCTAGTATTGTTCGTTGTGGGTATAGGACTACTTCTGTTCTTCCTCAGCAATATTTTATTATTGGCACTGGACCAAAATAAAATAATTTCCATTTTGCAAACTGTCACTTCAGAATGGCTCCGTAGTGTGAAGGAATGAAGCCTTCATCTCACATGGGTCATAAGTAATTTTGTGGTAGGAACATGGAATTGTACAACCTGTAATAACTCAGGGTAATGTTTCAGTTTTTCACCCTTCAATATTCCAGGTACCCTCCAATTTAATAGCTATTTTAAGAAAATACTTTTGTAGTCTTTTATAAAACTGTAGCTTTTCATATCTCTTAATGGAGGTCTTGCTCTGTGTTAACTTTGATTTCTGTGGTGAGCTATTGTATAACGATAGCTCATGTGTGTGTGGACGACATCTGACCCTGTAATTTGCCATCAGATTTTTGAGGCCTTCGTGGTTCTTAGAAAATTGTTTCCAACCCACCTTGCTCCTAAAGGGTCAGCATTATAAAATCTTGCCAAGTGCATCTAATCAAAAAAGGTGGTTAAATGGAGCAGATTGTTCTGTGACAGATTCCTTCCAAAGTCTGTGTTACTCTTTTAGGAATTTATCAGCTACTCTGTAAAGTACCATCCCCTTTTTTTAGTCCTCTGAGCGGTTTCTAGCCTATATGATGAGGTCTTTATCTAGTCAACTTTAATTTTTCAATAAAATTTATTATTTGATATGCTGTATTTGGTGTTACAAAATTAAAATATATTTATGTGCCATAATACTTCAATTTTAAACTATATATTTAGATTTTTAATCTCTCTTGGGAAGTCATGTTATTATAGAAGAATTTATATGTTTAGTAGCAGACCACTTTTCACTAAACATCTATTACCAATTTCTTTGAGAAGCAGCAGTATACAGATTATTTGCACCACACGGCACACCATCAGTTTACAGAAGTACCTGTGTCTTGAGAAATTCCGCTCTGATTTAGCTGACTTACAAAGGACTGGAGTGCCCCCTCTCCCTCTCCCTCTCCCTCTCCCTCTNACTTGCTAGCACATCGTCATCACTAAAGGACTCAGTTGTGCTATCATCAGCTGCAGTTTTTACAGCTTTTTTCTTTACCTACTAAAGAGAATTGTAAAAATAGCTGGTGATAGAAAGCTTGAGCCAGAAAAATCTAATAAAATCATCATAATGAAAGGCTTTATGTGCTTGAGTTGGTTTGTTTGTTTAAAAGATTAATCGCACAAGCAAATTCCCTAAAGATCTGTATTCTTAATTTTAATTCTGTCAAATCAAAAGTGTTGGCTAATGGGAGAAATGTCTTAGAAAACTCAAGTTATCTTGTACTTCTTGCAGAAATCATGGATGATGTTAAATGAATCATCCTGCACTTAGAGCCTTATGTTCTGTATGTGTTAGATGAGAAAATAGTTTGAATCAAATGGATCCTGAAATGAATAATTAAACAATTTTATTTCCTGAATTCAAAGGGACTACATGAATTGCTTTTGTCTCTTTCGAAAATGCAAAACCCTGATAATATTGGCTGAAAATGCAGGGGTAAATATCTTTTAAATTACTTAACTAATGTATTAACCTTCTGTGTAAAGTTGTCTGACCATCATATCACAGAGGTAATGCTAATAGAATTCCTATTAAGCCTTTGATTATTTTGCTCATTTGAGGATCAGCTTTTATTTGCTTTTTTTAAGGTGTCCTTAATACTCTGGAATAGCAGATAGAGGCTGTGTTTTTTGATCTTTCAAACATTTAGGAAGTATTTGCAAGCTCTGCTGAAAAAAATAGTAAAACAGCAGTAAGGAATTTGAATGTTTCATAAAATGAGAAGCAAAGCTACAGTAATGAGCCAGTAAATCTCATCTTTTAGTTCTTAAATTTTGAAATTAAAGGGGTTTTTCCAAGGTAATTTAGGAATGGAATTGGAAGAAGTCTGGCATGTCCTGAGAGTGGACAAACGGTTCGTGTGTGAGTGAACCCAGCACCTCCAAAAGTACACCCAGATGAACAGTATGATTATGGTGTGCTTTCCTAATGGGGTAAAGGGAAGATTTTTCCTCCTCTTGGTTTTACTGATGTCTTTTAGCCATGTTTTCACTGTACAGCCCACAGCTCTTGTGGACAATTCTCTCTTAGTTTAAATAAACTGGCTTGTCTCCTATTAGCAATGTAACCACAACAGTAGATGTATCTTGCAGTCCTTTCTGTAACTGGGGAAGAAAAATAGGTCTGTCATAGGACTTCTGCATAATAAAAATTTCAGTTTGGAACTTTTGGAATTTTTTTTTCCTCTTAGGCATTTCTAAAAATAGTTTCCATTAAAGCAGCACTTTGGAGAAAGTAATAGAAAACTGAACAAAACTAAACATCAAGTAAAAGCAAAATAATCTTGAAAACATTGTCAGGCCTGTAATTTTTGCCCTTAATGTGTTGTTTTTTTCTGGTCATGGTCTATTACCAAGAGTTTAGCAAAATTTAATACAGAGAAAATTTACAAAATAATAATATAGACATGTTAGGAAGACTTCTCTGTGAAGACAAGCTTAAAGACATGATAACTAGAGGGCAAAACCCAGCTAGAGGGTTTGGATTTAAGAGGTATGAAAAATTGAGTGAGTTAGTCCTTTTGACATTAGCACACCAGGATAGCAAAATGACTCATTATTAAAATAGTTGATCATTAAAACCAATACTTATTAAAGAATAGAGAATTTCTCATTTACTTCTTCCCTGCTGTGTAGGAGCTTTTTCAGCCACTAAGTGGAAAGAAACTAGAAGAGTCTTGGAAATCTGCTGGCTTCAGGAGTTATTCTTAGAATTATAACTAGTCTTCTGCTTTTGCTAGTTGCTGCCACATGGAGCAGTGAAGCTTTAGCAGTGTTGACTCAGTATAAGTACCAAAATAGAAAACTAAAATGACTACTGTCACGCTTAGACATGAAAGTCTTATCAGTTATGGACAAGAAAATAATTACTTTCTAACCTTTATTTAGACTATATTTTAGTTTCTTGTCCCTTCATGCATATATTCTTTTCCCAGTTACTCTGTCATCAGAATACCTGAATTAATAGTGAGGTGCATAACCCGCTGTTGACATTTAAACTGTCCGTGGACTTTAAAAGTCCATATTTTCCTCCACAAATAAGCATTTTCTTACAGTATGCTGAGATCAGTTTGTCATAGTTCATTTTCATTAAGCTTGAAAGATCTCCCTTCAGCGAGAAGGTGATAGCAACTTTGTTCTTGATGTGGTGCAGCTAATTGTACTTCCTTCTGGCCACAAAACCACAGGATTTTATAAAACTGCTAATGCATGCTCTTAGTACCTTGTACTCTGATATCTCTGTTTCAGCCAGTATTTGCAGTTCCTGGCTGGTTTATGCCATTACTAATCGTATGATGGAAGTCTCTTGGTCTTCTCTGCCTAAATTACTTGCCATTTTGTTCTAAGTCCAAATAGTAGTGTTCGATATGGGAAAGTTTGGGTATGGAAGAAATTCCTATTCTATGACCCAAATTTCTAAATTTGAAGTTCTGTTAACCTCTGTTATTCTTGTGCCTCGCTCTGCTAGAAGAATGAGTGGTTGATACCCAGAGATCAGTATAAATAAAGTTCCATCAGCTTAGCCTATCACTAGTGTATTCTTTAAAAACTTTGTTGCATATGAGTGCATGGCAAGTTCATACAGATTCTCTCTGTGACCTTTCCAAGTCCTAAATCAGCAAGGGCACACAGAGCAAAGCTAGTGATTGAAGAGGGAAGGGTTGGCTTCTTGTTTCATATTACTGCCTTGTTAAAGTGAAGTGTAGGTGTTCAGTGTTGACAATAAAAAGTTAATGTGCAGGTAGATAAATGCAGACACAATGTGGACTTCTAAGTAGAAAGAAATAGTGAAGTTTGATTATTGGTTGATTCTTTTACTTTCTAAGTAAATACTGACTAAAAAGTCTCATGATTTAAATGACAGATTAGTTAATTACTAGACTTTATTAATGCTGGGATTTTCTCAGTTATTACATTACAGAGTTCATTGCATGTTTCTGAAATAGGACAGCAGCTAAGATTTCTGAAACAGTTTAATTTGTTTTAAAAACCAACCGTGTTAAATAGCAAAATGTTTAAGTTAAAGAGAAGAGGATATTGGAGGTAACAAATAGATGCTGATAAGTTTGATACTTAGAAGAGGGTTACCCCACAAGATTCATAAGACTAATTCTTTTCATTAGAGTGTGGGTGTGTCTAAGCCAAATTCAAAACCAACCTACACTAATAATGAGTAACAGTTGATGATGACTTGCGTTTATCTCACAAATGGCCGGCAGTGGCTAATGGGTATTCCTGTTCAACTTCACAAGCCATTTTGCAGTGGATGTGGGAATGAGCTCACAAGATCAACCCCTTTCCCCTCTTATACTAGAGGTGCTAGAGGTAAGTGTGGTTTTGGGAAACAAGGGTGGGAGGTCATGAGATGAAAGTGATGTGGGATTCTTAAATTTTTCACAAACCCCCATAAAGGCATGTATCTGGGGATGGGCAAAGATTCAGCTGAATTCTTATTTTTTGCCCAAAGAGATTACCCAGTCCTAAATTGACATGCTTTCCTTGAACTGGGAGTCAGAAATCCCTTTTCTCTTCTGTTTTTCTGCTGCAGAAATTCCCAACATTCCCATTATGTGGGCTCCAGAGAGGGGTAAGCAACATCTTCAATCCCACCCAATCATTTCCAAACTAATTCTTTGCTAGTATTTTTTTGCTTTTTAAATCATCATCAGAAACAGTTTTTAGACACATTTTTCCCATTTGTTTGATTTTCTTGTGGATTCTCATATTTTTGTTTTATAGGAAGGTCCCATGGCCTCCCCAAGTGCTAGGGTCAGTCTCATTTGCTGTTTCCATGTGTGTGCTATTCTCTTGTGGATTTTCATGGTTCACTCTGATCAAATGGTATTACCAAAGGGTGAGCATCTAGACTCTTGGGACTGTTTCACTCATGGTATCCTGAGTTTTTGATAAAGCACTGCCACCCCGCTGCCCTGTCAGTCATTTGTCAGGCTTATGTCTTGCTCTTGCCAACAGTTGCATCTGATTGTTGGTGGGCTTTGGTCTTTTTCTGCCTTGTCTGGGGGCTGCCTGGCATTCACTACTGTCTTATATTCTCTACCTGCTGGCTGTGTGGCATTGTCCTCCTGAAATCTTGGCCCTTTGCCTGACTGTCTGGCATTGCCTCTTGACCGGTTAATTGCTTGACAGTGACTACCTGCTGCCCTGTCCATCTGTTGACCGGCATGTATCGCCTCCTTATTCCTTTCAGTCTGATTGTACATGGGCATTGACCTCCTGCTGCCCTGTCTCCTGCTCCAAGTGCCTGGCATTGCCTTCCTGCTGAGTGCATCTGCTGACTTTGTGGAATTGCTCTTCTGCTGCTTGGCACACCTACTGAATGTTTGGTACTGCTTTAGCAACTTGCTGAATGTTTGGCATTTTCCTCATACCTTTTCACCTGATCTTGACTATAGTGTTCCCTTGCTGCTCTTTGAGTCTGCTTACTCATTGATACTTGCTCTTTTGCCATCCTGTCCACTTGCTTTTATGCCTGGCATTTCTATCATATTGTCCTACCCATCTGCCTAGATTTTATTTCTAAATATGAACCAGTCTGAAAAGATTAAGAAAAATTGTAAGGAACGGGAGAAAACTATTGTCTGGCTCCTTCATGGTCTGATTCAGTTTAACATACCAGCCAAAAACTGATCTCAGTACCAGCATTCAGCTTTTTCATAAAACTACTCAAAACTCTTTCCCATCTTATGAAAAAAGAAACCGAAACCAAACCCAAACCAAACTGAATTTAGTCTTTCCTTCCATCACTTTATTTGATAGGTGTATTACTAAGTTAAACGGTATTAAGGATTAAATTCAATAGTAATTAAGTACTATAACCTTAATATTACCTAAGGTATCTCAGAATCCATGGAGGTAATAGGTAATAACAGGAGGGAAAAACAATCTGTTGCTCAGGCCCAGAAAGATTAAGGTTTGAATGTAGAGCTGTGTTCGTTAAACACAGTGGATCAAAGAAGCTAAATAAGAAATTTTACAGGTCTCTTTATTTAAAACAGAGGCTTGCAGCTAATCTAAATAAACCATTGGATCAGTACAGTATTACCAAGCTGAAATGTGTCCTAACTGCTACTTCCTACTCTTTCTGTACTGGGAAGATGGTCAATTGCCAGTTTACAGGGACCTTTTGTCACACTCTCACAGATTAAGAACAAGGATTTGACTACATCTCTAAGGTCCATAGTAAGGGAATAAATCATTGCCACATCTTAGAATAAGAAGCAGGATTTCCTGCTCTTCTTTTAAGTCAACTCATTTGACCTTTTTTTCCTAGCTCTGTCACAGTTTTTAGGTTATTATATCTGTGGGTTTAATTGTGTTTTTGAATCCAGTAACAACTAGGAACTGGAGAAAATATTTTGTCATAATGAATCCTGTCATCATTTCATAGTAAATTCTTCCTATATTTAAATAAATTGTATGTAATGTTCCTTTAACTTTAGCTTTTAATCTTTTCAGATATATTATTACTGCTTTTGCTATCTTCAAAGGCATCTTAAATATGTGAAATATCTAAGCATAGAGGCAGGGCGGCATCCCTTGAGTCAGTAGCAGCTTTCACCAGTGTGGGACCAGCTGTGGAATCAAAGACACTGTGAGGAGCACCTTGTTCCCATGCCCCCAATACCAGCTTCCTGCTCTGGGGTATGGCTCCCAGGAGAGCTGACTGTGTTCAGAGGAACCTAGTAGGACCCTTCTCCCAGTTTTCACGTTAATGCCTAGAAACCAGTTAACTTGTATTTTGCTCCAAGGAACTGGAGGATGTGAATGTCCACCTATATTTTAGTCCTTTACCATCTCCTAGACTCTCCCGTCCTCTATCTTCTCAGCCTTTCCAACCTTCACTTTTCCAAGTGTATTTTTTTCACAACTTCGTGAACTCTTGAAGATGGGAGGTTGTCAGTCTCTCACTTCCCACCAGCTTCACGTTGTTGAAAGGCGTGGTGACAAGAACAGGTCTCAGTGGCAAATCTCTTTCTTCAAGCTTTATCTCCCAGTGTTACTTCGATGCTTCCCTAGGCTGTTGTTTGAGAAGCATAGCAGGGACTGGAAGGGAAGAGGAATATTCACTCTAGCACTGTAGGGCTGCAGGATACTACTAGAACTCACTTCTTATCCCAAGACACATAAGTAATTTGTTCATGTATTGTTTTGGGGTTTTTTAATATAGGGGTTTTAAAATTAATATTGCCTCAAGTATGTGGGGATTTTTTTTTCAAATAATATTCAAGTTACATAAATTTTAAGTGCAGAAAAGTAGCAGAAGCTGGAGGAAAATAAACACTAAGCTTATCTTGAATGTATGGAATTTTCTTGGCTGAAAATTATAACTCTGACAGAACTGATGCAGTCCTGTCTTAGGCAGATTCACTGTAACATATCAAGTAAAATCAGTTTTCTGCCTGAAGTGGTCAAGTTATGGTACAAATATTCAAGTTAGTTCTAAAAGAATCTGTGGTAAGTTGAAAGACTAAATTTTAGGTTTTGTCTTATGAATGAGTCAACATTTGGTTAAAGAAAAATTTGTGCACAAAGCCTTGGGAGTAACATTTTCTCTATTAAATCCCTCTAACAGTGATGTACAACATTATTTTAGCTTTTTTGTTTTAATGGGGGTTCTAGGGAGGTGTTTTTAGTCTTTTGTCCTTTTTATTCCGGGGGGGAAAGGGGAGGGGTGTGAAGGTATTCTTTAGCCTATTCTGTGCTCATTTTCTACCAAAATTGGCTTTTGAAACAGTCATGAACAGCACAAGTCTTTCCAGCTCATAGAGTTTTCCTTTCCAGAATAACTAAATTTCCTGTTATCAGCCCAATTTTATCTGTTTTATTCCTCTTTTTAGCGTCTTCTCCTCCCTTATTATCTCTGATAAAAAAAACCCTGTTACAGCTGTCATAGTCATTTCCTGAACTAAAATATCTAAATCTTGCAATTTGTCAGGAGAGAGTGTTTGTTGTATATTCTCTTTACTTCAATGCACTTTATAATTTCCATTTATTTTTTTACAGTTCACTTTCTTTATTCTTCTCTGTTTTCTAGCGATATCCTTTCTGATGATAGCAGCATTGCAGTCTCTAACCGACTAATTTCTTCAGTTGTTTCTGGAAAGAAAACAGATTCCTAACTAATACAGGTCTTTTGCACTCAAAAAGAAATCCTACTACCTTGGGATTTCCAAAAGGTGCTTCACTCCCTTGATCCATTTAATCACTGCCTTCACTTTCAGTTGAAGTTTCCCACTCTTTTAAAAATAATGTGTCTGACAGTAACTCATATTAACTTGGAATTCAGATTTTATTATGTCTGTATTTTTTTCTGGATTCAGATTAAAATATTTATTGGGTTAATTTTAGACAAGAATGCTTTGGATGATACATGTCATGCTAAAGAACATACATGGTGTTTCGTTCATGCTTGTCATCAATGACAAAGGCTTTTGCTATTACAATTCACATAACGATTTGCTGAATGACTATTGGTACAGAGTAAGGTCTAGTGTCTCTCTGCTGTTACCTCTTAACTTAGTTGGCCAATAACTTTTGTTGGAAAAATGAGGAGATGATGTTGCATTTAGAGTATAGAAATTTGACAGCAAATCAATCCCTTGCTTCCCAGCTGTTCCCTAGAGATCAAGAGGGCGTGTGTGCAGTCAGCTTACTCTCTCACTGCAACCAATTTGGCACTTTAAGTCTGGTCACATTCAGTAAGAACTTCCATGAGCACAGATCCACAGATAGTTTAGTTCATGAAAGCAACATGTAACACATTCTTGTTAGATTGACTGTAATAAATACACTAGATTGACTGTAATAAATGCACTAAATGTAAGCATATAGCACTATGTACAACTCTTCACAGGTAATGTCCAAGGCAGGCAGAGGCACAAATCTTACAGAGGCATCCCAGCTTGGTGAGGAGGAGAGGAGCAAGCCTGTTGACTTTTTTGCAGAATGGGATCATATTCTCATCCTCTGCCAAAGAGGATTTCAAATGGAAAATTTATACTTAGGGGAGAAGTAGAGATGATATTGTAGTTAAGTATCCTGTTGCTGCCTTCATCAATGGTGGGGGGCAGCTGTTTGTATATAAAGGCGGGGTTTTGCAGCCCTAGGAGTAGGCCATCATGCCCACATGAATCCCTTCACCACACGTCTCACAGTATCTCCCTTAGCTTTAGGCCTTATTCATACAGATGGATGTGCAAAATAATGAATCAGTGGCTATTGCAGAATTGTTCCCCCCCATACGTTTTGCTGCTGTTCTGCCCAGACAGGTTTTAGATTCAGCCTGGAGAATAGGAAGGCCCTATTGCATTCTTTGAGGACTTAAAGGAGGACTATAAAAAAGATGCGACCAAACTTTTTTGCAGGGCCTGATATGGTAGGACATGGAGGAATGATTTTAAACTGAAGGAGGGTCAATTTAGATATTAGGATGAAATTCCTTACTGTGAGGGGGATGAGGCACTAGCAGAGGTTGCACAGAGGAACTACAGATGCCCCATCCCTGGAAGTGTTCAAGGTCTGGTTCAATGGGCCTCTGAACAGCTTGATTTAGTTGAATATATCCTTGCTTTTTGTGGGGGGAGGTTGGACTTCAATGACCTTTGAAACATCCCCGCCAACTCAGACTATTCTGTGATTTGCTGGAGCTTCTTTCACTTCATGTTGGAGTTTAATGAAGGCAGATCTATGTAATTGTTTGGAAATGTTATCTGAGACTATACCTAAGCTTTTGTTTGATTCGGCCTTTACTGCTGTCATGGAATGTCATAGCAACAGTAATCACCTTCATTGTTTGCTTTCAAGAAATATTTGTACATCTTTATTAGGCTTTTTTTTTGCAACCTTTTTGCAGATATACTGAGTAGCAAGTAAGCTTTATTTTGTGTAGTGTTGCAATCACATTCATCACTCATTCAAGTGAACTAATCTTCATCACATTTGAGTGGCATATTTTGCAGATTTCAAACCTGAATGAAACCTACACATTGCACCTTTAAATTTTTGCTGAAATTTTGGCTAACAACTCCCTTTTTATGAGTGAAAAATTATTGGATTGTTGTCACTTCCTGCTATAAGCTGACCAGTTCTTCCTTTGAAACCAAATAATGCTAAGGTATCCAGTGGCATACAGAATTAATCCATGAACAGCAAGGCTTAATGCTATGGTGTCTTTCAAACTCCTTTACAATTCAGCTATATTTTACTGATTTCTGCTGGTCAGCATTGAGCATTCCTGGAAAAAGACCAGAGAACGGCACAAAATTCTTTCAGATGTGTTTGTCTCCTAGGGATTTTATTTCCTGCAGAATTTTAATGAGAAGCTGCTGTTAAATCATCATCCTTCTTTGCAGGCAAAAGAGAGTAGAATTTTCTTTTGACTTTAAGGTTAACAAAGATGGATTTTCCAGTCTAGCTAGAACTGTGGGATTTTCTCAATAGCTGTTTAGACAGTCTAGTATTTTCCCCAGAAATATTTTGTATCTTTGTTAATTTTCATTGTTATCTTTCCCTTAAAACATGGTGATTATTTAAGATTTAATTTGTTTCATCAGATACAAAGTGTTGGGCAGCTAACCTTTGGCGCATTTGATTTCTGTGTTATTCTGAATTAATGTCTTGCATCACCTGTATAATTTATACAGAAATACTGCCTGATTTTTTACTTTAGTTAGTCCACCCAGAGGTATGTTTGCAGTTGCTGTACAATTGGTGTGAGCACATTTGCTGTGGTAGTGAGAGGCTTAGCATTAAGTGCAAGATTCTTGTGTACATTTTGAGTACACAGAGCAAGAACTAACTTTTTCACAGTGCCTATCTAAGAATCTCTTTTGCTTTGTCATTCCATTCCATAGCTACCGCCTTTTCTCAGTGATCCACTCACACACTGCTAGTGTAAAGATCAGTTTGCTGAAAAAGTTTGGGCACAGAGGGAATTTTATCAAAAAGCAAAAGATTTTTCTGCAAAACATGGTCTGCTGCTTCAACCACAGCAGAAGGGTATGTGAGGAGAGGTGCTTATACATCTGTGTTGCTATATCTAGATTAATGAAAAAATGTGTATGTTATAGGAACACTAAGGGTTTCAAAACTGAGTTGTGTGGCTGGAAAGTAAACTGGCAGAATTTATCTATACAGTGCAAAGCTGTATTAATGTGAAAGCACTGCTCTGTCACAGCTGAGTAGTGTCAAAAAATGATTCAGCTGCTTTTACCTAGTGCATGAAAGATATTTTAACATTTTTTAAAATCGAAAGAAACTGGTGTTTTGGAAGTGTGTATAATAAACATCTTAGGAACAGTGTAATGGAGAGAATATATTCAATACTATCAGTTTTATATATATATAGTTAACTATTACTATAAAATGCTGTAAACTATTAACTAATTAATAAAATAAAATTCCAGAGGAAAAGGTAAACTTGATGTATTTAATATTCCTCACTCAGTATAGATTGGGAATTCTCCTGTCGTCCACTTCCGTGCTTGGTGCTGCAGCAAAAATACTCAACAAAATACTTTTCATCTTCTGTTTGAGAAACCTTTTCATTCAGTTGTTTCCATGAGAATCTTGGAGGTAAAAAATGTGATTTGTGCCAGAAGTTAAAATAGTCCTCTATAGGAAATCATTTGACAGAATGCACAGTAGGTGACATTGGCTTTCAAAATCTGTTTGCTTGTCAGTTCTAATGAAAGCGTCATCTGTATGTGCCAAAACTGTTCAGACTCTGAACACATGAATTGCATCACTGGATGTCACAAAAGAATCATTTCTATGAGTTTTTAGGTTATGGAAAAAGTACTTTAAAGTTGCTCTTATTAGAGCTGCTTTATAATTTACTTGGGGAGTAAAGATACTGTATAAGAGAATCTTAAGAGGTAGTATTTTTTTGTAGTTCTTGTGTTGCTATGATATATTCTTGAAAAATTATCACTCATTAGTCTGTCCTTCGCAGAAGGTGTATTTTGGGAAGGATTGTTTTTATTAAATCTTTAAACATTGATGGTTTGAGATCTAAAAGTATTTGGAGGAGCAACCTAACCTGTGGAAGAATTTGACTGAAGTTTCAGAAGTGCAAATATTTTGTATGCCATATTTGTTCTTGGCAAAAGGTAGCAAATGATAGGAAACATCAGACAAGATCTTCAAAAGAAAAGAGTTTCACATTTCAGTTTCAGTAACCAATGTGCTAGAGCTAAAGCACTGCAAAGTTATTTATTTATAGAAGTAAAATTGCAAGTAAAAACTTCTGTTTCTTTCACTGCTCCAGGCACTGCACAAGTTCTTAAGAGAAAGCAGTGTGTATTTCTGCCTTGTGGCCCCATTCTTTGTGTGTCCCTGTGAAGATCTCTAAGAAATAGTGCCTTTTCTTTTTCCATGGTATTAATACTGCAACAAGGAAAAGTTGCAGTTTTGTTTCTCTTATATAGTTCTAGAGTTCATTGCTTAGTATACTTCCCCAAACCACAAATACACCCACTCTCCCAGTACAGAAGAATCTAAGTTTGGCACCAGTTTTGAAATTAAGCTGACTATAGCCTGACTCCACTTTGGTATAGATATATAGTGTAGGAGATAGTACACATAACCAGAAACACTGTCTAGGATATATTTTTATGAGACAGTGCACTTTAGTTATTATTCTGTTAGTTAAAACTCATTATGTTGTCACTTCTTGGCAATTCTTATTGGTATAGTGTAGATACCCATGCTTATTTCTCTCATTTGTGCTGCAGGAGTCTTTTTTTCAGAGAAAAAATTTTCATTTCTCATGATTTGTTCCTTTTCTTCAAATTTTAGAGGATTATTTAAAGGTTGGGCTGGATTTCCTATTTTATATTAACACAAAGAAGTTTGAAATAACTGAGGAAAAACTTAAAATAATAGTAATTATTAACAGTTAACATTTTAACAGTGGTTTTTTTAATAACAGAATTCTTTACCAGGAAGTCTTCAGCTATACTACTTTTGCTGAACAGAAAGGGATTTGCTCCTGCACAAAGTGGAGTTGCATTGGGAAGCACAGCAATTTGCACATAGAGGGCTGAAAGAGGAAGCAGACACCTGACACTTCTCTGTACAACGTGCAGGGGCTTGTTTCCAGATGTTGTTCTACCAAGCTCCTCCTGACCTCCCCACCATTGCAAATACTCTGCCTTTTGACACTGGCTTCACACACCCCTTCAGACAGCTGTAATGTACTGCATCTGGTGGGATGTGTACAAATTTGAACAGCCCAAATGCATTCCTTACAGTGCAGAAAAGCATTTAGTGTCCTATTTGTTTAACAGCTACTAAAAATGATTGTTCTAGTAGATTTATGACAATGTATGGGGGTAGGCAGGATCATAAAATTAAGATTAGTTTTTATGGCGTAAATATCTTATACACATTTAAGATCTTGAAACTTTGTTTAGCAATCAGGAATAAAATTATATATATTAGTAGTGATATTTAAAAAAGGTACATGGTTGATGCCCAGATACATCAATTTCATTAACACTTCGATTACACAAATAGGACAAGCAAATCATTCATCTATGAAGTTTATATAAATCATATGCCATCAGGTTTAGCTAAAAATTTAGATCTAGATCTGCAGAAGTGGAAGAATAATTTACAAATTCTGCAATGTTGTTTTTTCAAATATATTAATTTAAATTTTCAGCTTCTCTGTAGTCTGTAAAAGGTGAAGCATCTTCCCCCAAATGTTTTGCAAGATGTAAGTAAAAAAGAAACTGCTGTTAATAGCATTATGTAATGTTATTAAGGAAAGCTACAATAAACACTAAGATTTGTATTAACTAATATGCACTTTATTTGGTGATGGTAATAATAATTATTTATTTGTTTACAAAAGTAATTATCATTAGGATCCAACTGTTGAGAATTAAATATATTCATGTCTTGGTCATGCATAAGTCATTGAGTGTTGTCAGAGGTACCTCTGTTTTTTTGCTCTTGCTTTTTTTGGTCCTCTACACTGTGGAAGTGTTCTGATAGTTTTCTTCGCTGTTACCAGTTTATAAGGAAGCCAGACACTGAATTAGCTTCTGGCACTTGAGTCTCATGCCATAGGCATTAGGCTGCAATAAATGGTATGATGGGTCCCAGTGGAAGGAGTGAGAGAATTCGGAGGAGGCAATTTGCAGGCAGAGGGAATCGTGGGTATGGGAGAAAGGGAGAAAACAGAGTCTGTATCTAATCTAACAGTAGTTATTGCTGTGACATTTTTTGTTCCTCACACTGATATATTTTGTATAGTCATTCTGTGATGTTTAGGTTCTGGGTAGCAGCAGCATCACTGCAGATGTGCTGAGAGTGCAAGCAGCATTCTGGTGCTGCAGAATTATTGTCAGTGGAAATGTGTTATTGGTATGTGCAGATACACCAGTTTGTAAAGTTCAGTTTTAGTTGGCTACATTAATCAGGGTTCTGTTCAACTTTGGCTATTTGTAGATGTGAGTTTGGAGAAGAAAAGGAAAAAGGAAATGGAATCATTTAGCGGAGAAGTGTGTATCAAGCTTACCATTGGTAAAAGGGAAAGGCACCAGGGTAAGCCACTCTAATAGGATTAGACGTGTTTTGTTTTCTTTTTTGTAAAAAGAAAATCTACAAAGTCTGAGAGTGCTCTTAGTATATACCTGTGTGTACCTGACAAAGGTAGCTGCATTTAACATAAAAAATTCCCAACAAGAACATCAAAATGAAGACTCACTAGTCTCATTTTAAGTTTCTTACTGTACAGTAAAATTGGCAAAAGCTGGATGGTCACTTCATGAGGAGGAACAAACATATGCATCAGGGTCGGCACTGGGCCCATGTCTGCCTAGTCACCACCAGTCATCCTGAACCCAAACACAGCAACTGCTGCTTACTTTAGCCTTATATTTTTATAAATTTGATTTTGGTTGTGTTGCAGCAATAGCACATGTGACATCATTTTCATCCATTTGTCAGGATAATTGAGCAATTAGCCAAAGAAATTTGATTTTGAAAAACATCGAAGACCATGAATCCTGTCATGCCTTACATCCATAAAAATAGGACACTCATTATCACCATACAGGTTAGTGGTGACAAAGGATAGGAAGAATTCAAGGAAAGACAGCATAATGGTGAAACTGAGATGAATTCAAAATCCTTATCCAAAAACTTTCCAATGTATTGAAAGAAACCAGCTGCTGAAGCCTGTATTTCTTACTGTTCATGGAGAAGAAATAAGTATGTGTTATTTTGGTGAGAAGCTCTGATCAGTCTAGCTCCATGTAAGCTCTATTTTCTCCCTACAAAATAAGAGTAGGGAAGTAGACAAAAAGCTAAAATAGCTGATTTGTGAATAAAAGTTACTGGTCCATGTGCTGTCTACAGCAGAGGTACTCTGAATAACTTTGAAGAAGGCATCTCATCTCCAGGCTGAGATGCAATTTTTATTCGTAAAATACACAATTCTTACACAACTGTTTGGCAGACGTGACTGACCTTTTTGTTGCATATTTGACTGATCTATCTCTCTAGTTTTTCTCTGCTCATCTGTGAGCTCTGTTGCAGAGGTTATATAGGTATTTCTTTAGTAAAACCCTTGCAAGATTTCAGCTTTCAGTGGAAAGCTCAAAGAGGTAATTAAATCTTATCGATGCTAATGCTGTAGTCTGTTAAACATAAATTAACTGCAAATTTGTCCATTAATTTGCATCTATAGCTCTGTTATATACTATGCAGAGTCATAGATTTTAACTTGCTCAAGAGAAATAATATTTTCCACAGAGGCAGTCTCTGTCATCTTAATTTAATTGGATTTATTAAGATTTCTGAGTCTCATGTTTGCATTTTAGTTGAAGAAGTAAAACTATATTACTGCCCAAAACCAGCTGAAGAGTACGTGGAATGTCTCTGATCATTACTTACTATTGAGGTCAGACTTTGCTATGCTCTAAGACCTGAAAGACAAAGATAAGGAGTTTCTGAACATTTCCAGAAGAGTAGTCCTAGGTCTTTTAATTAAATTAGTCTGCATTAGGTATATCCTCCAAAAACTGCCTGGGAGGGCTTCCACAGGTTAGAAACTGAGCTAACAATTTATGTGGAGGCAAAGAAAGGCAGTGAAGCAGCAGAGAACTCTGTGAAACCAATTGGCAGTGAGCCATCTGTTAAGCAACTGCAACTACGTCAAAGATATCTAAAAATATACCAGTTGGTTTGGGAACATAATGCCCTAACTCCAATAAAAAGGCACTTTGTAAACAATCAAAAATGTGCTTTAAAATCAATTGCATTTATTCATATACCAATGAAATATAAGAGCTACTGCTCTCATAGACGTTGTTAGTAAATCCTAAATAATTAAATTGTTTGTCCCTACTTCTCTTTGGAGTAGGAACTAGCATTTTATTTCAATTCCATTGTCTCTCTTCATGGCTCCCCCACATCCTGGCACTTTCATCATGTCTTGTCTTCCCTTTTTGCTTCTCCTGAGTTTCTCCCTCATCTATTTTCTGTCCAAGCTGCCTTGGGCAGTCTTTCTTTGTAGAACCGTAGAATGGTTTGGGTGTGAAGGGAACTTAAAAATCCCTGGGTTCCAACCTCTTCACTGTTTTCCATCCCACTCACTTGCCCTCACACTATTCTCATTTCTCCCCTTCTGAGAATCCTTCTGCTTGGATTTCCTGCAATTCTGCCTTTCTCTTTAGCTTCCTTCTTCCCACATTCCCTTCTCCTATCTAAACTAGAAACCTTGCCTTTCTTTGTAACCTCCAAGCTGGACTTTCTTTCTCCTGAACTCTGGCTTGTACTTTCAGGTGCTTCTGTTTCTGTGGAACCCCTCTCTTCCACCTCCCTCTTATATGCACCTGTCTTCTTTGTACTACCAGTTTATCTGTCAGTAACTGGGGACGCTTTTTGGTGTGTCATTTTAGTGTTTTATGCAGTTTTGCTCCAGTATTTTCCACCTACCTGAGTCATCAGCCTCAGGTTTGAAAACCAGTGTAAAGCTTCAGTCCTGATTAAGGCATCAATGTGGCAGCTTTGAATGAAATATCATTTTTTTGTGCATCTGCCCAGCAATGTCATCACTGCTGTTGTAAGAGAGCCAAGGGCAACGGCCTTGATTTGTGATTCATTCTGTGCCAACACTATGGCCCCCTCCAGCAGGCAACAGCTGGCTGTTGGTGAGGCTACCAACAAAAAATTGCCCATGAAACAAGGTTGAACAGTCTTAATTCAGCCTTGCTAGGGTACTAGTAAAATGTGAAGGTGCTGAGTCACTAATACCTTAATAGTTTCTATGGAGGCAGGAGTCGGTACCCAACAGTTAACTCCTGAACTGGACGTAGATGAAAATCTAAATTTGACATCTCTCTTCCACCCGTCCTTCAAACAAAAAATGCTGAGGGAAGTATGAGAAAACCTGGCCATCAGCATTTCGGTACATTATTAGGTGAAACAAAGATTTGTTACAGACTGCAGCATTGCTGATTTCATTCATATATGCATAGCTAATTTAGAGTGTGTTTCTCAGTGTGATGGTGATTTCAGTTCCTGTTCAGGGCACATGTTAAGTCGTGTTATTGGAGGACATACCAAAAGTGGAATATACAGTGGCTGATTTCAAGAGCAGATGTCACTGTAACAGTGGTTTACTTAGAAACAGCTTTTTTTGGTTACATCCATCCAGCCAGGCTGCAAACATGAAAACAGGAAACATTTCCCTGTTTGTAGAGGTCCATCTGCAGTAATAAATACAAGCATATATATTTTGAAACAACTATTTTTAGAAGCTTGTGTTGAGGATTGCACTGCTGCTTGGACTTTATGCCCTTTCAGATTTTGTTGCTTAGTCTATACATTTTTAATAATCACATTGCCTGCTAGCAGTGACATTTTGTGAAGGTCATTTTTCTTATGAAGTTGGAGAATGGACTTGAATTTCATTGAAGGACTCCCTGAGCTGCAGGATCGTTGTTTATGGACTGTCTTGCATCTCATACTACCTTTGAAGCCTGCTTAGAATTTTAACTAATGATATCTTCAAAGTGTCACTGTGCTCAAGGGCAGAAAATAAATCTCAAAATGCACTTTATATTTAAAAACAGTTTTGAATAGCTTTGAAGCATGGTATTAACTGAAATGAAAAGGCATAGATACAGACTTGCTATGTATGCACACAGAGAATTCCATGTTTCACTTACCTTTTCATGGTCAGCAGAGTATCTCTTCACCATTGCAATGCCTTTATCTTCTGTATTATAAAAATCATCAGGTCTGCACATGTCATAAGAATTTTAGATGTGATTGATGATTTCATGCCTCAGCAGGTATCTTAAGGTAATCTCTCTCTATGGAAGAATTTTATTTTTGTCTACATCACTCCAAGCTCACTTCTTCTTATTTTCCTAGTGTAAAACACAGTCACTGGGTTGTATTTATATGACATAACTGTTTCTGCGTAGAGGATGGCAGATCCAAAAACCAGCATGCTATGCTTGAAATACAGGAGACTGTGGTGTCAGCTACTAAATTAAAATTGCTCGGTTTTTTATGAACCAAA
The DNA here is from genome assembly GCA_008694505.1 of Cyanoderma ruficeps. Classification (NCBI taxonomy): domain Eukaryota; kingdom Metazoa; phylum Chordata; class Aves; order Passeriformes; family Timaliidae; genus Cyanoderma; species Cyanoderma ruficeps. The sequence continues at coordinate 19,901,897 of VZDJ01007753.1, read as the reverse complement.
GTTCCAGCTTCCCATAACTGAGCACCTAATAAGTTTGCTTATTAATAAAATATTCAAAGTTTATGTGGTAGCAGTGTCTGATGTCTTCTGTTACTGATACTGATTTCTAGTTAAGTTATATTCTGATATTCCTTTTAAAAAAGTCAAAAGCTAGGGACAATGTTTGAGAATATGGCCATTTGAATATCTGTACTCTTGATGGATTTTTTTTTCTGTTTTATTTATTGCTTCATGTAAGCACCTTGTTTTAGGGACACTGTTGGGTTAATTCTGTCATTTTCCTTCTCTAGGACTTTAGTTTTCTATTTGTAAACTAATAACTTACAAAAGTGCAAGTATGTGATTTATAATTTAATCTTTCCCACAAAATAATTTGCCTGATTTTTTCTATATCAAACTGCAAAGAAAATTCAGCTTATTCAGGGTGTCCTTATATTTAAGATGTTCTTTTCTATTTCTGTTTTGATAGTTGTACCATCAAAGCATTGTAGTTTGGCTGTATGTTATACCATGGATTTCACAGTTTTATGACCATTGCTACCAATTTAGTTGTGCTGAATAAGTTAGAATCTTTTTTCAGAGCATGAAACAATGTGATCCTCTGAACAGCAGCTACTGTGGGGGAAATGAAGAGAGGATAGGCCTGCAACCTGTCTTTAAGATGTTGTGTCCTAAGTTAGCTGTTAGGAGACTGGACAGATTGTGCATATGAGAAAATTTGTTTTAGGAAGTAAGGACAGAAGGTTGTGCATGATTATCAATCTGATTCCCTGTTTGGGAAAAGGACTAAAAAGACAAGACTCTGCTTCCAGACTTCTCAATGTCCACTGCATATGGACTGCTTATGAATAAAAGCCACCAGCCTGGTTTGGAACTGCTGTTTTGCTGACATGATCAAAAGGGAAGGCCTCAGCCTCTGGCCATTATCATTACCATTTTACTATTTTCCTGCCTGCCTGCTACATGGGCTTCCCTTTGCAAATTTTTTTTCTATCTTCTGCACAGACTGATTCATCCTTCTCATGCCTGGGAAAATCTCAACAGGAAAATGCAAAGGATTGATGAGGAAGAGAAGGCAGTTACGTTGGGTCTTTTCTTTGCTTAATCTCAAATAGTTTTTCCTTTCTGTTCAAGGCAGTTGTTATTTCTGTGGTGTTGGTTAACACTTTTTATATTTATAGGGTCCTGACTTTTATAACTTTCTATAGGAATCTTCACAGTGCTGCTAACAGTCCTTCATCCCAACTCCATGTCTTTCCCTATTTTACACAACCGAGAGAAAAATCTATAGCATATTTCAGTTGAGAATTTAGCAACAACATTTCTTGGCAGAAAAAAATGAGGAGGTATTCCTACCCAGTTTTTAGCTGGTTTCATTTTTTTTTACCCTTACACTTGTTCACTCAGTTTGCTATTTAATCTTTGATTGCAGGCCACTAAAGAAGTAATAGAGCGAGAAGCCCCAGGGATGGCCCTGGCAATGCTGATGGGATCACTTAATGTTACACCTCTGGGCATGCTCTCTAGGTAAGACTACTTCCTTCAAAATATGAGATTAACTCTTTCCACAGAATTACTTATTGTTATCCAATGGCTGTGCACAAATCATCAAAGACTGCCATTGTTATCAACACTAGAAGTCTTAACTTCAGAGAAGAGGCCAGATTCAAATATCGTAATTGCATTGTCTCGTTAAATTCCCTTTGTGGTCTCTATTAGAGACTGTATCCTCCTGTATTTTCTGTGCCAGGTTATTTGTAATATTGATGCACAGTCTTAAATTAGCTGTCTTTACATTGTAGAACTCTGATGTTTTAGTGGTGAGTGAAGAATTTTCTGTATGTTGTTCATCAAGTATTAAAGTGCTTTTTTTGGCAAAAAATCCCTTTGATAAAGACAAATGTTTTGTACTGTCCTACATCTGGAGGAATATCATTAATTTATCTCTCAAAGTATCTGGAATGCATGCACAATCTGTGTGGTTTTCTTGAAAGCACACACAAGAATTTTGCCAGCCATGCAGTTCTTAAGCACTTTCACTTGTTTTTGCATGCTCTCTTGAGAATTTTTGACAGCTCCATTTCTCTCTTGACCCACTAGGTCTGATTATTGGCAGCTGAAATTTGAGTTTCATGCTGCTGGTTTAATCCTTTTTTTATTATTGATTGGTTTTACTGGACATTTAGCTTATAACACTCAAAAATATTTAAAGCAGAGTAGAAGAGACAAGAAGATGACTACTAAAGGAGCTGTCTTCCAAACACAATTCCACTTCATTTTTACTCCTCTGTGGACAGTTCTTACTTCCTTTGTTTTAAATCTGCCATAAACTGTAAGCCACATATGGGATATCCTGGATTGAGTTTGTACTCTGTAAGCTTGACTACTGCAACAGGAGTAAATTAACTCATTTCTTTAATTCAGGCTCATCTCTGTGCTGCGGTAGAGATTCCTCAGCTACCTGGAATTCTTTCTAAACTGAGGGTACATAGTGTGAAGAAAGGCAATATGAGAGAAGAGAGGCTAGGGATCAGGCAAAACTCAAACTGCCAGTTGAAAACAACACTCCGGGCTGGCTTGAGTATGATATCAGAAGTTCATTTAGTGGCACAAAGACGATCTCTGTGCTATTTACTCATGAGCATTGTGGTGGCTGTCATGGAAATACTTGTTATCCTGCTAAAAAATGCCATGCAACCAATAAATGACATTAATCACTGAGAATTTTTTGTGTAAGAAGAAATCCAGGGAAGTTGGGTACCCAACAAGCCATGTTCTTTGTAGCAAAATTTTTGCTAATGCTATAACTGGAAATTATTTTCTTTTCTGTTCTGTCTTATAGCTCATATTTTTATTCAATAAAGAGAATACTACATGGTTTCTCTAAACTGTAACCTCCATATCTTCATGGTTTAGTTTTGTCCTTTTACATTTTTCTTATCATTATATCCCAGCCCTGGGTTTTTCACTTTGGCTTTCGTAAACAATGGAAGCACTCTTTACAACCTCAAGACAAAATTCTGTAATTTAGTTTGTTTTGTTTTGTTGGTTTTTTTAAAATATTTAGCTAAAATGTTAAATAGTCAAACTCTAGACAACGGAAAGCATTCAGCACTTCAGTGTTCAGCCTCATGTCAACACCGAAGGAATTTCTAAAAGATGAAAAAAATAAGATGAAAACTTCCATCTTTGATAGTTGGTCTTGCCTTTTCTTGAGGGAGAGGGGAAAACTATTAGGAAGAATTATATATGCATTGTATAAGTACAATTTTCACTTGACAATTACTTCCTTCTCTGCTGTTCTTATGTTTAATCTTTAAATAAAAAGGACATATTTGAATTAATGCAACCAGCCCAACTTGGTATTTTTACCTAGCTGGGGACATAATGTTTGACACAGTCAATTGCACTGCAAAGGAGCCATGTGTATGACCAAATAGGAGCTATATCAAATTGGATGCAAGTAAACATTAAGGGAGAATTAAGGGAGCTACACAGATCTCAATAAAGATGAAAATCTAGCCAGTGTTTATACTATCAAATTGATGTTAGACCCTCTCAATCTTGGTTTATTCTTTCTCAGCTCAGCTTCTCTCAAGTTCTTTCATGAGAACATAATCAGCAAATATATTGGATATTAAGTTTAGAAAATCCAATAAATCATAGAATTTATCTTAAATGTGTTCCTTTTGTTTTGATAGTGGAGATAGTTGCATGCAAGAATTTCAGTCTGTGTTTCTTTCATTTCAGGCCTGTGTGTGGAATCAGAGGGAAAACTCTCATAATTAATCTTCCAGGTAGCAAGAAAGGGTCACAGGTAAGAAATGTTCTTACTAATCCGCTAGGAAGGAACTATGATGAGCAATTCTCCTTGTTTCAAATGATAGAAAGTGCCCAGTATAACAAAATTTATGAAAGTGAATTGAAATCATATTCATGTAAAGTTACCATGCCATCCGTCCTAGCCAAGGACCAAAAACTCCAATGTGATTGAGGGTGCTGTGGGACCAGGACAGCATTACATGTAGTGCGGGAGAGCACTCACTTGAGCAGGCAGTGCTAATGAAGAGTCTAATAATCACTTACACTTTCCCTTTCTTCTTTAATTAACTGTACCTTATCTCTGGGTTGTCTCCAGCTTCCAAATCATTCTTTTTCACACAGAAGTAAGAGGAATGCATAGTATATGGTAGAACTCGCTGGAGCTTTTGCAGTTTTGATCAGCAAGAGGGAAGAAAGGGAACATAATTTGTAAGAGTTTGAGAATGTTTTTGAATCTTCTTTATATGGGTATTTCAGACTTCTCACCCTTTATACAGTTTTTCTTCCTGCATTTTGCTCTGTTTGGACAGAGAAGTTAGAATTTTTGTCTTTATTCATGCTTTCTGTCTGACTCGATAACTGAAAGGAACAGAACTAAACTCCAGCAGGGATTTGTGTGTGTGTTAGTAAGACTTGATCTTTACTAATTTCTTCATAATTGGCAGATAGAAAAAGAGTCTCCTCCATAGAAATACTGCTAAGCTGAACAGTGGTCTATACAACCTGGTACAAAACTGCTGAGGAAGGTCCCCCATCAGTCACAAGAATCTATTTCTTATTGGCCCGGACTACATCTGGCCTTGTTAATAAATGTCTTTACCTCTGGCATCTAAGAGATGCATACCTGGTACACAACTCCTGAACCTGTAGTACCCAGGCACAGAGCAGACAGTACTAACGTGTTTAGCAGCAGAGCCCTGAAGTCACTGTTTCTTGAAAGCCTTCTGTCTGGAGATATAAAAACATTTATGTGGGCTGTCATATGGAAGTTGAAGAGGAAATGCTTTGAATACTATGATCTTAAGCAGCCACCATAGGCTTTCAGATACACTGTTGACGTGTTTCAGTTCAAGGACTCAGTGTGAGCCCTCCTATGATTCTACCATTACAGCATTTCTGGAAATCCAGTGAGACTGTAATTTAAGGGAAATTTAAAAGCCTTCAAAACACATGAGGCATCGAGGCATGGTGAGGTGGGAGTATACCTTCTTGAAATTCTTCCAGCTATACATGGGAAATCATATGTATGTAAATGTATTTTAACATAGCAATGGCCCCCCATTTTAAAGAAGTGATGCACTAGTAAGAAAGTTATTTCACAAATAAATGCCTCTTTTGCTAGATTATAAGAGAGATGAAATAGCCTACCATCTCTAATGGCTTTTATTGTGTTCAGGAGCACTCCTAACCCACAGAAGCAATTGTCATTTTCTGTCCTGAGGCAATCAGACTTTGAAGACAGGTAAATTGCAGAGAGTGAATGAGGAAAAGAAATGAAAAAGTATTAATAAGTATTTTAACAATAGTTTGATATAGGGTATGTAATAAAAAAGGTAATTCTACTGGAAAAGAAAGAAGTCATATGATTGCATCATACAAGCAAGCTTCTGATAAACTGATTTTTATTTGTCCCTGTCATGATGATACTCTGTCCTGTCATGATTTCTTTTAGTATGAGACATCTGTAAAGTCTCAGATTTCAGCAAAGACTTTTAAGATGAAGAGTGGATAAAATCGATCCATAAAAGGCTGAACCTCAAGAACCAAAAAGGACAGATTGTCACCAGGAATTTCCCTCACTTTTCTCTTTTACCACTTGCTAATTTACTTTCCATTGTAGAAATACGATCACATGAGAAGGTTATCTCAAGCTATGAAATTGCAGCAATGTACATATTTCTTTGTGGAAAATGACAGCAGCGTAAATGCTTCATCACAAAAATGGGCTGCATGCCAAACATGTTTTTACCTGAGAACATTTGTGTGGCATCTGCTATTGAATCCAGATCTGCAGAAAACTTCCATTTTTGTGTTGCTTTTTTTTTTAGTCTTGCAAAGCATAGTTAATGTTAGAAAAGAGGGAAAAGTGTGAAATGACCAGATGTTTATTAAGTCTTTGATATTTTATAATTGTAGTAACAATTATCTAAAACAATGAGTTTCATATGTAACACAAGCTTTTAGAGGACTTACTGGGAGCCTGTGTATTAATGCTCAGCCAGCAAGGCTTTATTTCAGTGTTTGGAGTGGGGAACATGCTTCTCTGATTAGTCAATTATTAGTGTACTTTTACACAGTCATTGGTCAGTTCAGAGATTGTTCTTATTTCTCACTTACTTGAGATCTACTTCTTTGCTGAAGTGATGATGGTTGTATGCTTCATTATTTTAAACCATTTTAAAAGTAATACTGTGAAGGCACAATAACTCTGCAGTTTGAAGTCACATTATAAGTCATAATCTTTATTATCTTTACAAATATGTTTTAATAGACATTCATTATATACAGCATATACTGGTTTACTCCAGTTCTTTGCAGTACCAACTTGAATGTTTAAAGAATTTATAAATCTATGAGGTAGTCTGACTTATCATTCATCACTCTTAAAGAAGCAACTGAAAGATGTTTTTATTTAGAAGTTTTGAGGAAATACAATGCTTGTGAGTCATGTTTTACTTACAAAGTGGGGTATATAAACTCCAGTAATTTCTGGTGGATTCTTTGCTTTTTATTTTGTTTACGTAATTATGTTTATTTATTGAACATACTTATTTCATTATCTCTTTATGAAATTATTGTTATTAATTACTTTCTGGATACTCTTAAATATCAGAATACATTTTTTAAAAACTTCCTATGCTTGAAACAAAACAGAAGGGAAACAAAAGGAGTAGTGCCAGCTTTGTCTGTCAGCCTTGTATGTTTCTGACTGCATCGCCATGGCAATTATTTCTTGTGACCCTGCCATCATTTTCTGGTACTTAAGGGTTTATATGCAGTCTCTTCAAATGACATAAGAAAACTTTTTTTGTGGTGCCTGGGAGAAGAATGAGAGACAATAGTCGCAAATTAAATGATTTAGCTTGCAGATGAAAAAGAAAATAAATGGAAAACGAAAACAAAACTGAAAAAAAACCCAAACACTTTGAGGGTAATGAAACACTAAAGCATGCTGTCAACAAGGGTTGTGGAGTCTCTGTTCTTGGATTGTTTTTCAAGACTTTACTGAATAAGCCTTAAGAAGCCTGAGTTTCATACTGACCCTGATCTGAGCAGGCAGGTGCAGCATGTTACATCCTGAGGTTCAACTTTGATTTGATAAAGCACCAGAGTATTTTAGCAGCATAGGTAGCTATGTATAGTAGCTATGTGTATGCCCATTATGGAACAAGATGTCTGCAGTTTTGCTTTCTCCAGCCATATAAAATAAACTTTCTATTTCTTTGCAAGATTATAGAACAAGGAGAGGTTTGAAAAATAGCTTTTTTATTAAATACTTTTTTTTGAGTTACATGGCATTATAATATTGGTGTAGTTTGTTATTCCTCCAGTGTATAGAATAAGCCCATGAATAAAAAAATGATATAGTTGTATAAAAGTATAATTATGGAAACCCTTATGAATTGTTCTCTAATCGTGAGGGAGCATAATAGGAAAGATTTGAAGCTAATATCCCTGCAGGGATATAGTTAATTTTTTTCTTCTGCATTTTTGTAGCATTCTGCCAGTTGCTGTGAACTGTTTTCTGTATTACATATTCTCAGTAATGTAACTCTTGTTTTCAATATCAGTTTCGTTGCAATAGCCCTGTTATGCAATTTACTGTATTTACATGAAAAAAGGCAAAAATTTATAGACTAGTCACCAGATCTGTTTCTGAGTTTGTTTATCTTTTAAGAGCGGTTGCATAGGATGTGGTAGGTATTATTTACGATCACGTGAAACGATGCATCTAAATCCCAAGTATATTTAAAAAGTAAACTCATATTTGCATGTGCAGGTAACTTTTCATAGTGGTTTCTCTTCTCGTTCTGCATAGGAATGCTTTCAGTTTATACTGCCAGCCCTACCTCACGCCATTGATCTTTTGCGGGATGCCATTGTAAAAGTAAAGGAGGTACACGATGAGCTTGAAGATCTACCTTCACCACCACCTCCTCTTTCTCCTCCTCCAACCACCAGCCCTCACAAACAGACAGAAGACAAAGGAGTGCAGTGTGAGGAAGAGGAGGAAGAGAAGAAGGATAGCGGAGTTGCCTCAACAGAGGACAGTTCTTCTTCACATATAACAGCAGCAGCCATTGCAGCTAAGGTGGGTCTGGCTTCTTTCCTTAAGAGACCCTTTAGTTTCTGTCTCAGGCACTTTCCACCAATATTCATTTGTATGTTCAGACTATACATTGATGTCTTCGTGTCAAACAGATGTATTTCAGGTACGTTTTGTAGAAGTCGAGCTTCTTAAAAATAAGTTAATTCTGTTTTGGTAGGTGATTTCAAATTCCAGTGAGAGAAATATCATTTATTATCTTGATGTTAACATATGTTTTATGATACCATTCTGATGTGACAGACTGGTTTTAGTGGATTTTTTAAATTCAAAGTATTCACACGCCTGAACATGCGAAGTCCAGTAGGCGGCATGTTAAGGAATCACAACAAAATTTTGCAACCCGTAATATCTAATTTTAAATAAAAATTCTAGTTTCTGAAAACAGTGGTGAAAGTGTGGCAGGTAACAATTTAAGTAGTAAGCTATCCAGATTATTGTGTTCCAATGTGCATGTCTGCATAAGAGGTGTGAAATTCTGCAACAAACTAAATACCATGTCTTTATATCCTTGCTTTAACTAGTAATCATAGATCAGCATTACTCAAACTAAAATAATAAATTGGAGATTCCAAAAGAAAAAAAATGAGGTAACATTTGTAAATAATTGTAATACAAATTTTGAATATTTTCCCAAGAATTATTGTACCATTTGAAGCAATATATAAATATTTACCTCAGTTTTATGTGTTCGGTTTTCAAATGGAAACATAATGTATCCCTGTGTGTTTGGAAACAGTTTTTTTCCAAACTGCTTTGTTCTATATCTACTCCACAAGTTATGCTTTTAATTCTTACTATGAGAATTGAAAGTCTAAGTAACTCAAAATTATATTAAACAATTTCTAAACCAAAGCAGCAACATTCTAACTCCAGAAATGTGAATTCAGGTCTGAGACATCTTGACATTTCTAAGACAGCTGCAGCTGGAGATCATCTCCCAATATACAGAAAATCCTGATTACATATGTCTTTGCAGGGATGAATTAAGGTAATTATCATTTGCAAGTACCAGTTTTTATTAATGCAAATTGTAAATTGCTTAATTTCTTTTGATGCAGGCAAAGATAAAAAATATGTGCCATTTTTAAAGGCAGGAAATACCTGAGATCTCAACTGACTGTTTTCATATGAGCTTGGCATTTCAGTGTCACAATTATTTTCACCTCATTCATTTTTGGTCATTTGCTTGTAGAGTTTCATGTTTTCCTGTCACTGTATTCATAGCTGTTATGTGTTGTGCATTAGAAGCATCCATCCTATACCAGTCCAGCTGTTATCATGGCTAAAGGTCAACAGTCCATCCCTGGTCTCATCAGTTATTGCCATCATGCAGCAGGCAGTGCAGGAGAACTGGTAAGAGACACTTCCAAGAGGCTTTTGCACTAACACTAACTAAAAATGCTCTGCCTGCCTCCTAGTCTACGTATGAACAGACAGTGTTATTTATTTTCTTCTAACAAAGACACATCAGTGCTATCTTTGAGAGCACACGTTACAGAAAATATCTGTTTAACATAAAGGGCTAAACAAGGTAAAGGTTATGTGTGTTGTCACTTTGAATCATTTAGCTGCCGAGATAATAATTGCTATAAATCTTATGTTTCTGGTTAGTCATTGGCTTTATCATCTAATATACTCAATAATTGATATAATTAAAATAATCTCCTAAAATTACTGCTTTAGAGCTATGAAATGGTAACTTTTTCCTCTGTCTTGTTTTGCTGCTTTTCTCTCAGTAGTTTTTTTGTCAACACAATACAACATTTGCACTGGGTGTTCGTAGTTTGCTTTCTTCACTTGCAGCTTCTGCCTAATTTTTGTTTTCTGTATAGAAGTAGAATTTCTGAAAAACAAAAGACTTCAGGAGTCAGGAAGCAGTGGACTTATTACAAATTACTGGGTTTTAGTGAATGGTAGAAAACTATTTCAATGAATGGTTTAAAAGGACCTGTTCTCTTAGGCAAATAGTAATTTAAACCATCAATCAAATAGCCTAACACCTCTGTATTTTTAACATGATTCTGTGTATTTTGAAAAGTCACTTAGGAAATGTGAAGACTTTGAAGTTCATACACCTGATGATGAAGCTATACAGTACATATACATACGTACACCCATTTATTGCAGTGGGGTTTTTTGGGGTTTGGGGGGGGGTTTGGTTGTTTTTTGGGTTTGTTTTTTTGGAGTTGAGCTTGCTAAACTAGAATTTGCACCATGTTTTTCAGCATCAGTAGAACAGTTAATTTAGCCTCTATGAAGAACATGAAGAACACTGTTAAACTGTCATACATGTTTCTGTGTTCTTTTGCAGATTACTCTTGAGCTATTGTTTTATGCATTCTATAATCCAGATCAGCTCTTCAAAATCAGAGCAGAAAGGGGTTAGTTTTTTGGCAGGTTATTGGGATTTTTTAACATAAAGAGCTTTCTGTATGTTTTTAAGACTTTTTTCTTGTATAACAGTCATGGTCATTGCCACCTACAGATTGTTTTCTTAACTCACCATCATTGTCAATCTTTGTTTCACTTCTGAGCTAAAGAGAATGAAGAACTCATATCTTTTCCTTTTTCCCCTTGTGGGCAATGCTCTTGTCAACGTTTCCTAATATGAAAACACAAATATTTAAACCAAAATTAAAGTACATCAGAGAAAGGCCAGGTCAGATAAAAATGGTAGAAGCAATGGCTGTTGGATACGGTGAATGTCTTTCTCTGCCACTTCATTAATTTCTCATTAATTTCTGTCTTTGTCAATATGTTACAACACATTTTCCACTTCAGGTAGTGCAAACAGAAACTATTTTCACTAAGAACTAAGGATTTTATTGTACCCCATTTAAAGTTTTGAGTTCTCTACTCTGCATTCAATTTATTTGAAACTCACAAATGAATAAAACATATTAGGGAGGCAAATCATAAACACTCAGTGTGACTTAGTGAAAGGTAGAAGAACAATCCATCCAAAATGCAGTAATATTCTGGCCCTTCTTTATTTCAGGTTTCTGTGCACCAGGACACACAGAAATTTCTCATGGGTTTGTTAACCTTTTTAACAGAGTTAGCAAGAATTTACCTTGATTAGAGACTTATACTTAATTTAATTTTTTAATATTAAAATTCAAAAGCTCTCTAAATGTAGGTACGAGAAATGAGAAATTCCCCATGTCGCATTATATTTTTATGTGTTTCTGTTAATGGAATAGACATACTAGTACCTTCATAAAATTCAGTAGGTGGTAGTGGTTCAAAGAGAATATTAGTGCTACTTTTAGCAATACAGCACATTCCACTTTCTTATTAGAAAAAGAGCAAAATTTTATGCTCTTAACTTTATGCTCTCAGTGAGAATTTTTTCTCTAGAATCTAGATAAGTTCATATATGAATTATTTTCTGGTAGTTGCATTTTACATAAAGGTAGTGGTTTGGAAATAAATCTCATTGAGATTAACTGCCTGTAATCGTCTTTTCCCTTTATCTTCAGCTTCCTTTTCTGATTAATATCATGGGTGAAATTTTACTTAAATTTTCATTTTCTCACAGGCAAAAGTTAGTACTACACCTGCAGTTCAGGGAAAACTGGGATTGTCTCAGTCACTTTATTGCAGAGAGAGGTTTTTATTACAAAAAGGTGATATCAGATAAAATTGCAGAAGCAATGATTGATCAATATGGTGGGAAATAAAAAAAAAAAATGTTTCTTGCCTGAAGGGTATGAGACCGTATGAAGTATCTGATTACTCTAGAGTACTCAGAGTAAACCTAGGGAGAACTGAATCATTATATCATTTGCAAAAGCAATATTGTTATTTGTGTTGTGGGGTCTAGGAGTACATAAAAGGGGTGATAGGCCCATACACAATCACAGCAAATCCCTGCAGCTTTTTATCAGAAGAGAGTAGAGAAAGGGTATCTTAAAACTATTCTTTCTTTGATTTTGTCTTTTATTATTTTATGCCTTTCTCAAAGTGTATTTTTTGCTGTATTTTCCTTAGGCATGGACATTAAAAGAAAGTATTGAAAGTTGTCGGGAGTATCTATGCCAGTATGAAACTTGGAGATTGTCAGCCTGTTTTGGGCTTTAATGAATTTAACATGGGATTTCAGGAGAAAAAGTGAACAGAAGGGAAATCATGCTTCTGACTACAAACCATTTGAGCATTTGGAATATCATTGATTCAGTTTAGCTCTAAGATACATCTCTGAGATGTAATTTGCAAATCAGAATACTCCATGTAGAGGCCAGTTAGGCACTGTTTCTGGAGAGGAAGATATCCCCAGCGTAGTTTTCTGTAATGAAAAAAACTCAGCTGACTTCAGAATTTGCAGTGGAAATTGTAGCATGTGATACTTAGCATTGAAAGATCCTCTGAGGAGACCTGGCAGAAACTGTCTGGCAAAAAACACTGTTAGTCTAGAAACATGGTAGAGCAGAAAGGAGGCATTTGGTGGCACTCTGAGAACAAAACCTGTTTTCACATGACGTATAAACAAGTTAGAAACAAAAGAAACTCTTAACATGAGGAGGGGGGTATATGGTGAAATAAGATCCCCTAGGTAATACCCAGTATCTCTAAGTCAAGGTTGCTAAGTGAGACATAGTCATTATTTATGGAGGGGAGCCAAGCAGGTCAAGGGAGTGGGAAATGACATGTATTTAATGACACAAGTATTAAGATTGGTCATTTTAACAACACTGAGACAAGCAACAAAGCTCTCTTAATGTTCTAATAATGTAACATATACTAAAAGCTAGGATACAACCTTGTTCCTGGAAGGACACACTTTCCAGTGGCTTGTATCTGCTCTAAAGTCTTAGTAGGCAAGAATGCTCAAAATGCTTAGATGCAGGCTGGGTAACAGCATCTCCATTTATTTTAAAAATCCTTTCTGGAAATTCCCAACGTTCGTAATTTGGCTTGTCACTGGATCTTCCTTTCTTGTTTCCTTTTATTGTCTGCTACTGCCATTTCCCCCAGACACAGGGATTCTTCTGATGGTCTTCTTAGAACTTGAACATCAGGCTGAATGAAGAAATTCTTAATGAGGAGAAAGATCTTTAAATATGAATGTGTATATATATTCCTTCAAAGATCCGAATGTCTACATCTTCTGATTAGCTGTGATAGAATTTTCCCAGGATTTTCCCTCAGTGGAGCCATGCTGGCTGCTTCAAATCACCTCCCTGTCCTCCATGTGCCTTATGAGGGCTTGTAGGAGGATCTGTTCCATGATCTTCCCAGGCACAGAAGTGAGCCTGACGGGTCAGTAGTTCCCAGGTTCCTCCTTTCTACCCTTTTTTAAGGTGGATGCAATGTTCCTTACTTCCAGTCACCTGGGACTTCGTCCTACTGCCATGACTTTTCCAATAGCATGGATGGTGGTGCAGGAACTACATTATTCCCTCAGGACTCTGGGATGCATCTCATCAGGTCCCATAGACTTATATATGTTCAGGTACCACAGGTTCCTCAGGTGATCATGGACCTGATTGTCCCTTAGAGTGGGGCTTAATTGTCTTTCTGCCTTAAGGTCCATCCATTCAAGAAGTATGGGAAAAGAGGTTGCCAGTGCACACTGAGGCAAAAAGTTGTTAATTGCTTCAGCCTTTTCTTCATCCGTTGTTACCAGTTTGCCAGTTGTTCGTCAGGAGGGATATGCTTCCCTAACTGACATTCTCATATATTAGTGGGAGGTAAAAGATGACTGTATTTTTATTTTTCCCCTCAGAATGTATTTTAAACCAAATGTTGGCTTTGGACGGTGGTTTCTAATGCTTTTGCCTTTACTCACTCCAGCGGCCTGTAGCTTTTGCAGCACAAACCTGACACTGAGAATTTTTGTAGCTGAAATAAAGTCTTCATGGAATAAAGAGTATTTACTCACTGCATGATGTTTCTTGTGAGAAATTTTCTCACTGCATGACATTTCTTTAGAGGGGTTCATTAATTTTCTAGCAAATGGTTTTCTTTTCAGAATATTGCCCCCTAGTTAGTGAATGGAAAATCTGCCTCCCTTCATGCCATGGTAGAAATCACTGGTGGTCATTTTGGGGCTTGAAACAAAGGTTTAAGGGGAAACCATTATTTTCTTATTATTTCCTGTTGTACTATGTTTGATTCATAGTTTTTTCAGGACAACTAGTATGTTCTGTGTTATTTCAGTTAGAATGTGACATTATATATTTGTTAGGTATTTATTACTGAAATTAGGAGACTGTGCCATTAATAACCAGTGCCAAGCACTGAGTATGAGGAGGTGTGCAAACTGAGGAGTGGGGTATTACTGTTTTTGAGGTAAGGTTTTGAGTAAGTTTTACATACAGTATATTTTTTGCTAATAATTCTTTCTCTCTCCTTTTTAAGATTCCAGATTCCATCATCTCTCGTGGTGTTCAGGTTCTCCCACGTGATACAGCCTCCCTCAGTACTACTCCTTCAGAATCTCCTCGTGCCCAAGCCACCTCTCGCCTCTCCACTGCATCCTGCCCAACACCAAAAGTAAGTACATTTATGCCTTGCAAGCTTCATGCTCAGCCCTGTAATCTATCAGATTAATGTATTGCCTCTGCTGAACAAGGTTGGTTCGCATGCAAGGGTTGTGTTATTCTATGTAACAGATAAATGCAAGACAGTGTAGCTCGTTCCATGTGTACTGTTGCACAGTTTAACCTGTGCGTCCACCAGCACCTTATGGTTACTGAAGTTTCATGTTATCTCTTGCAATACCAATCATGACTATGAAATTGTTAGCACCTTGAATGTATTTAGTATCCTTCAGTATCCCCAGGAACATAGATAATCCTGCCACTGAGTAACAACATAAAGCAAATAGTGTTTGGTCAAAAAAAAAAAGTCCAAATTTCTAGCCTGGGCTGGGGCAGATCTGTGCCCCCACTTTATTATTGTTTAGTTTAAGACTTTCAAACCAACTGGCTTTGCTCAAACTTAGATATTTGCTGCCTGACATTTGGAAATAAAAAACAGCCAAAATTGAATAGAAAGAAAGTTTTAATGCCAACCTTGTGGGATTATTTTTGAGTTCTTAGTGATTAGACTGTACTATTTAATCGTTGAGGTGAACTCTATATGTTTACTTTTTACCAAGCTTTAAATAGCATACATCAAAAACTAAGCAAATTGACCAGTGGCAAGTTCTGTAATGTTTATCTTCAGCAGAAGTCCTTTCAGCAGAAGAAAACTATCTAAATTTGCTTTGTGTGTTCGCACCACAAAGATCTTTCTGTGGTACCAGATGCTGACATACTAATAAACCACTAGCAGATGGCAAATAATAACATTCTTCCTTATCTAACTCATGATCCTTGAAGATTATTCTGCTTGCTAAAATGATTGCCAGCATCTGCTAGTTCTTCTCTCCTACTGTCTCATTCTTTTTTGTCAGCAAACAAGATTTATAGGCAACCACTCATAGAAATATTTTGGTTTAACCTATGGGATTGTTTTATGCAGTACTTACCTTCACTGTAATAGAATCAAAATTATTCTGATGGACAGCAAACATGAGCTTCATTATATAGTCTACTTTTCTCAAGATTGTTCAGTGAATTCTATCTGTAAGCATCTCCTTCATTTTTTTCCTAAAAAATTGTATCTTCTCGGATGGCTTAAAAAAAACCCATGGAGCTTTTTACATTACAATGCTTGGAGCAGAAGAGCAAGACAAAACAGAGAAACTGCACTGAGCCTTATGCCCGTTGATAAAACAAAATTGTCCACAGAAAACCAAAGGTGACCAGTAACAGGCATAAATAAGAGACAGCTCTGCTGAAAAATAGCTCTAGATGATACCTATATATTTTCAGTAAGTTTATTACAATGGGAAGGAGTAAAGCTGTTATGAAGCAGAATGCAGTCCTCTAGACTGTCTTGATAGATTCAGTGATTACAGAAGGAATGTACTAGAAATTTGAAACAGATTGAAAATCTGAAACTGTGTTTGGGCAATTAGTGGAGATGAGTTCATTTCATAATTAGATCATGCTTTGATATTTCATGTTGAGACCTGCTTTTCATGTATGACTGCAAAATCAGGTTTTGTTCAAAATGTGTGAGACCACACCACTTTTAAAATAGGAATTGCCATGCAACATCTAGCTAGATTAGATTTTCTGTGATGTATTTAATGGCAGTTTGTTACAAGCTGATAAAGCGAAAAATCAAAAAACACCCAGCTGGAAAATAAACTTGATGGGTGATGGCATTTGTTCCTATTACTTAGAGGCTGGATTTTGCACATAAACTTCTTTACCTCTTAGAGAGTTCTTAGTTCATTTTATGTATTACTTTCAGAAAACCAAAGAAACTACCCATTATCTTTTTGTTCAGTCCTTTACAGTATCCTTAAGTTTTCAAGCATCATCTGAATTTATCAAGAAATGTGGTTCATTCAGATTCTTCAAGATTGTCATGTGTCTAAATGTCTTCACTTATTCTGTTTTTCCTTCTGGATCCTGACTTGCTAATAATGCAATATGAATTAAGTTTATACTGGCCTCTTGCCCACACAGTGATGAGAATAAAAATAAAGTGAACTTCAGCATCCAGGTCATGTTCCAAGGTTGTTTATTTTGCTTCTTTAATCTGCAAGTGTGTATTTTTTTAATACACTCATTTACTGGTTTAGGAACTCATTTCAGGCCTCCAACACATGTATAGATGATATGAAACAAAGATGAGGAAGTGTCAGGGGAAAAAATTATTTCTTTGATTATACTTATTTTTGGAGTGGTGGTCTAGCCACAGAGCAAATGGCACTGTATTTCTTTGTCAACTGCATATTCCAGTTATTTTGTTGTACTGTTTTCTTGTTGTATTTTTTTTTGTCCTAAGAGTACATGAACCCTTACATCTCTCTTACTGAATTTGCTGAATAAAAGAAAGCTCTGTGTGTCTCAGAAAAAAAAATAAAAATCAAGCTTCTGCAATGATGGGAGCACCTCTATTAAAGGAATGTAAGTAGCAGGTTACTAATGCATGAGGATATTGGAGAAAAGGTATGGGAGAACACGTTGCTAATGCTCCTGATTGATCTCTTAGAAGATTTTACCTTTTCGTAATCATATTTTGGAAAACTTAATGTTGTTCACATATACAATCAGATAATGTAGGCCAAGTACAACATTTAATTACAAATTTGCTTTACTATTTATGACTTATCATCTATGTTTTCTGAAAATCTCTGTTTCTAACAAAGTACCAAATGATAAATACTGAGTTGGAACCTGGATATTTCAATCAGTCTTCATAAATGTAATTTCCTGGTAAAAGAAGTAATTATACTTCTTGGGAGGTAGGAACTTTTTAAGGCAAATTGCCATTGGACTGCTCTGTGTCAATGATTAGGTAATCTCCAAGACTAAGCAAACCAGTTTTTGTTACCTTTTAATAAATCTCTGTAGAACACCTTTCTTGCTCTCTAAATCGTATTTGAGTTTCAAACAAAATCAACCACTGCACTAAAAGCATTTAAACCATGTTTGTCGTAGATGGATTCATGTATGGAGGCAATCTAAGTTTTACTCAGAGGAAAACTGCTCTAACAGTCCTCCCTTTTTCAGTCATTCAACCATAAAGTTTATAGTGGTTGTGACATATTTTTATTTTGTTCAATAGTGTTTTGATTGTTTAAAAGTTTTACAGCTTTCTTAAAATGGTTAGATGATTTTGCTGAATACTCACATGACAGGTTTCGGATGACACAGTGTGGCTTGCAAATTGTCCTTATTCCAGTAGCTGCTCAGATTCTAAGATGTCTCCGTTTTTGTCTGTATTTGTGGTTGGCATTTTCATGAAGTAAAATGCAATGTTCTTTTCAGACACAAAAGCAGTAGGGGTACTTAGGGTAAAATGCTTTTGCAAATATAGTGAATTTTTTTAAATATTTGCAATAATGTTGATTCTTGGAGTTTTTTTAAGCTTACAATATAATACTTTTGATCTATAACTTCAGATAACTTAAAAGAATATATCCAGAGCAGCTGACTGAGTCATTATTTCAAACTTCGGACTTTTGTTCTACTCTTAGGGGTTCATATTGGTATAAAAGAAAATTGCAGTTTTCAAGTTGAACTCTTCACTTCTCCCGTATGTAAATGATGTAATCAGTACTTAATTTTTGGAAATGTGTGTCAAACCCAAATGAAGCACATTTAGAAGACCAAGGACAGGTTTTTAATTATGGCCAGAAATTCATTTCAGTGACAAGTTCAAAATATTTCACTTTGCAAAATCATCAGTCTCACTGATGCTCAGTTCTTTCACTGCAATGTGCAAAGTTTCTTTCAGTGTTATCTTTGATCATGAAGGATCTTACAGAACTTGTTACAGTACATTTAAGATGAGAGTGTGGGTTTTTTTCCATCTTGCTACTTCATTCCCTTCACTCCTTACATTTTGCTTAAGGGAAAGTCTCTCTCTACTTTACTTGCTAGTTTTCTGTCCCTTCCCTAGCTGTCCATTGTTTAGTTACACTGAACCAGACAAAATCCTCAGTAGTAAGTGAGATCCTTACATATTTGTAGTTGCGATAGTTAACTTTTGATTCCTGTGTAATGAAAGTTTATAGGCTCTATCTTACAGCTAAAATGAACAAGCAAGGCTACTTTTCAGAATTTTTTCAAGTCTTGCAAAACAGTCATCTCACCTATCCACTGCTCCATCCATCAACACCTATTTTGTAACAGCACATTTAATTCTGCTAGTTGGTCACTTTCTGTTACTTTCCGTCTCCTACAAAGAACTGTTGTCCTTATCATTCATAAGTAGACATTCGCCTAAAGACCTAATATTCCCAGTGTAGAAAGAATGACACGTGTAATTTATGTAAATGTTCCAGTTGCAGAGAATTTCTGAAATGAAATAGCCTAGAAAAATACTTTGAACTTTTTTTGAAGGAAAAAAATGCTGATGAAAGTTGTTTCTGTGACAAAAAACCCCCCTCTATTACTTCAGTAATTTTTCATGCTTACTGCTAACAAAAAATGATCTGTCATGAACCACCACTTTAATGTTAAAATGTACATTGACACCCACACCATCAAATGAGTTATAAATTAATGCTAAATCTAATTAAGATTTAAGTTTTCAGTCTAGTGTTTTCTCAATATAGAATTGCTATGTGAAGTAAGCACATTGGCAGATGGGAGCAGGTGGAGTTGGAAAGATGTTTTTGTCAATTATTTTTGTTACAAAATTTTGAGTAGAAATATTCGATATTTATCAGTAAAAGAAAGATCAGGTTTCTTACCGGAAATTCTTAGGTAAAAATGATATTCTGTTGAAGATGTGTTTTGGTAAGATGTAGTTGTATCCACAGTGTAGATATTTTGTGTTCATTGGAATGTATAATTTTTTTTTTCTTCTTGATTCTTACTGTTTCTTCTTAAGGTGGTCATCAAAATGAAATATGGCAAGTATGTGAATGTATTTTAGAGTTGGAATGCATACACTAAATTTCCAAGTGGTTTTTGTTTCCTTTTTGTTTATGAAGTTTGCATAAGCCGAAGTTTATTCTTCCTAAAAACTTGTTTGAGTAAGTAGCAAATGCTTTTGCATGGCTGTTTAGCTGTGATTAGGTTGAGGAGCATGGAAAAGTGAAAATAATGTTTAAATTAGTAGGATGATGTACATAGGTGAGATCACACTCCAAGCACTGCAAGGGTTTCTTGCTTTTTCTTGTAAAAATACATGCAGACGTAGTTAGATACTTGTTCCTGCTAAAACTTTCTATGTTTTCATGATTATTTCAGGGTTTAATTTCCTCTTAGTTTTTTTCAATGCAATTTTCCAGGATTACAGAAAATTATGTTTTGTAAAAAGAGATGCTAATAGAACGTATATTTGATTAGAAAGTAGCCACAGTAGCCTTAAGATGAATCCTGCTTCCTAACACACATCAATCTACTGTGTCCTCCTGGGTTCTTCTCAGTACAATGCAGCAGTGGTTTTCAGATAAATTACCAGATAAATTCTGGTAAAGACACCAGAACATTTTCATATAGTCATTACTTTTTTCCCCTCATTGTTTAAAATGTATTGTGTTGGGGAAACGTGGATAATTGAGTCCTAGCAAGTCTCATTTTTAGTTTACACTTTGGTTGCAAACCCTGGTAGTTGTTAGTTAGCAACTTACTGCAATGCTGCAGCTTGAAAAGTGAAACATTGTAACTAAGGAAGAAGCATCTAGGTTGCTTGGGATATTAAGAAATCCTTCAAATGCACCGTAGTTACTAAAACCCTTTCAAAAATGGAGGATACACTTTGTAGGAAGGTCAAAAACTTCAGGCATAGTCTTTTGGGCATTCTTTGTTAGTACCAAAAAAGACCCGTCAACAAGTCAATTCTGGAGAAGGTGGACTGGGGTAAAGTGCAGGCCGAACATTCAATATCAGTAGAATTACTTATTTTTCTTAGCTCTCTTTATTGAATATGCGTGCTTCAAGTATATAAGCATATTTTATTTGTTCATACCTGGAGTTGGTATTAAATAGTATACTAAAATGTTATTCTCTTCCCTTAGTCATGCTGAAGAACTGTTTATTTTAGAGTAATTGGGAATTAGCTTCAGATCCAGAACATTCAGAACAATTCTTGCAGTCACAGAATCAGTTACTTTTCAGACCTGTTATAGTTTGAATCATACAAAGAAGCTCTTATGTGTAAAATTTCAATACATTTGTATGTCATTATAACTAGTTGATACTTATTAATCTACAGAATTCCATTCTTTTCCGGAGTCCATTGGAAACTTTCAAACAGGTCAAAAAAGGTTACTCAGTCTTTCCCTGGAAATACTTTTTCTTTTCAAATTGTAGCTATTCTGCAACTATATTCCTTCAGAAGACAACAATCTTTCAATACGTGCATCCTGGCTTGCACATGCATTGCATGAGTTCTAGTCTCTGTGTGCTAACACTGCTTCAGATTGTCAGTTCCTCCTTGAAATGTTTTCTCAATTAACTTTGGGAGCAAGAGTTTTCATTTCTTACTATGCTGTCTTCCAAGGCCAAGTATTTTTTTCGTATTCTGGTAACTTCAATTTGTCATTTCTTTAAGGTAGGGAAAAGATTTGCATCCTTCTCATATTAGAAGCCTTACTGACATATTTTCAGTTCCTATCCAAAACAAATCTCTGGTTTGAATTCTGATGTAACACAGGATGAGAGTTTGAGGGTTTGTTTAATGGTTTGGGGTTTTCTCGCTAACAGCTATGTAGTTATACCTGTCTTTCATCCAGTGTCTTCAATTAGAAATTACTGTAAATGCACCTCTACAGAATTGTTTGCAGGCTACATTTTCAATATATCTAGTTCTTGTTTTCCTACTGATGCTTGTTGAGTTTGTTGGTGCCTAGAGATCATTTTTATGTCTTGCTGAAGATGGTGTCAGAAAAATACTGACTTCCCTTCTCCATTCAGTCTTTTTTTCCTTGGAGCTATTACTTCCTATTACATGTGTCAATTGACTAAATCTTGTTTCTTCATGAAAAATGGTTTCAAGAGTGCATCCTGTAGGCTGAATTTTCATGTAGTCTTACATGTGTTGGAATTTGGTTTTTTTCTTGTTCCTCTTCTTTAGTGTCTTAGTCCATTCATGCATTAACCTGATTTAATCAACAGCTCAGCTGTGGGCTTCTGTTCCTTCACTGACTCTTGACATAATAAATAATCCACAGCATTTATTGCTGTGTTCTTTTCTGATTAAATAATCAGCAGTTTTAAAAATGTGCCTGTAAGGATAAACAGCAATCTTCTTGTTGGTTCTTTCTTATTAAACAATTTAATGATGGTGTAGCAAAGTCAGATGTTATTAGAGAGATAGATGATGCTATTTTACAACAAAAAGGGTTTAATTCAGCCTTTCATATCTATATATTCAAGGGCACAAAGATACGTGCATTCAGTAGTCTGTCCAGAATCCATGTGTGTGTAACCCAGCTGGTCTGGTCAGGATAGCTTGAAGTGATGGAGAGGATGTGGAGCACCAGCTATGACCTTCTCCACAACTTCTCTAACATCCTTCTTATGCCATTATCCATGTCAGTGTTGGATGCATCTTTTATACTCTTTAGAACCTGACAGTAGAGAGGATATTTGACTCTCCATCTGGTTCCACCACTTGAGTATGTTAGATTTTCTTGCTGTACTGTGTTCTCCTGATGTAAACCTGTTCTTTATGATTCCGATTTCATCTCAGCAGCTCAGCTCTGTTTTGGTCTGTAAATCATTTTAGGTTGTCTGATTTTACTGATTGGGTATCCCCAGAAGCTGCATGAAGTGCTGTGAACTAAATGAACTACCAATCTGCATGCCATCAACATTTTTATGTTCTCTTCACTATGCTTTCTGGTGCTTCCCCATCTGTACATGTCCTTCCTTTTCTCTGCCACGCATAATATGTCTGTTAGACATTCAGGAAGGGTTCTTATGCTGAAATCTATATTACCTTGCTATTGAAGCAAGCATGTTACAGTTTGATATTGTATTGTGCTTGTACAGTTTTGCATCATCATCATCATCATCATCTGTGTTTCATGCACATGTATGCTGGGTTTGGCTGGGGCAGAGCTGGTATGGGGCTACACAGCACTACAGCAAGCAGCAAAAGAAAAACCAGCCACCAAGGAGCACTAGACTAATACACAGTCAGGCAAGTGAGCCCCCTGACTATCACAGGAGCCTGCTGATTATTAACTGAACAGAAATAACAGCTGTGAATTCAATCTAGCACATTTCAATCAAAGTCTAGTTTCACCTTTGAAAACGGTTTTAAAAAATAGAGGAATTGAAAGTAAATGGCACCTACTGGTTCTATGATCCTAAGGCCTATTTTGGGCAAGATCTAATATTATTTAACATTATAATATGTGATACCATCAAAGATCAGCAAACTGAAAATAGTTTTCCCTTCTGCACAGCTGTCTCAAGCCTCGTTTTAGAATCTCACTATCTCATTGGTCAGTCTGCACTCAGTTGCCTTTTTGGCTTTATCTTGAATAGGCCAATCCTTTCTGGTATTCATTCCTCAGCCAGACAAAAGGGATGCGTAAAAATTTTCAGATTTCATTTTTGTTAATTAACAGAATCAAGCTCCCTCATTTTTATCCTTTTAAAAAAACCTCATTCCAAAACTCATTTAGTTTCATTTCAAAAGGTAAAATGTATATTATGTCTTTATAAGGGGCATTTATGAATAGGGTAGAATTTGATTTCTTCAATTAGTTTTCAACAGTATGTTTACTTGTTTGAAAGGAAAGGAAGTGCTTTTTTCTATTTCTGATCACTTCCATGCCATCGCTACATGTTACTGTTATGAATTTCTGTAGGCATTTATTGATATTTACATTTAATGAAACCTACATAGATTTCAATATGTTGCTTTCTATTTAAACTAGCAATACTGGAGAAAGTCTATATGGAAAAAGAGAAAATGAGAAATGAGAAAATTTTTGAAAATATGAGAGAATGGGGATCCTTATGGTGAGACATTCAGAGCACTTACTCTTGGAACGTATCTCTCTCCAGTGCCTGTGTTGGAAACAGGGCCTCCCATTTGATTACCTTACAGTAGATTCATGAAATTGTTCTGTAAGAAACAGTTACAGGTTTGGCAAGATTTCAAACCAGCTGCTGGGGTTTTTTTTCAAATTATCGCCATCCATTGCAGTTTATTTCTTAAGACTGCTTTTTTTCTTTTATATGTAGTTTTTCAAAATGTGAGGAGCACCTTTGAGCAAGAAGTCCTTACGTGTTTGCAGAGCAGTGCTTTGCAGCACGGTGTTTGCTTTATGAAGTTTGTAGACAGCCTCATAGGACAATGATTTCACTTAACAGCACTGGCTGGACAAAGATTGACCTTGGCCATTTACCAGGGGTTTGTTAGTACTTGGCCATTTACCAGGGGTTTGTTAGTACTTGGCCGCTTAAAAGTTGTATTGTTCTAAGCTTCTGCAACGTGAATTGAATACCAGATCTTTCCACCTTAACTTGATCTTGTGATGTCCTCTCACTGCTTTGTTTCCTGTAGCTTTAGTGGATACACCCTTTTTCAATATCCTTTCCAACCCTCCCACTCCTTTTTCACAGTTGAGCTCCTCCGGATGTATAAATGTGAGGAAATACATGTGACAAGATGTGTTTACATAGATTTTCCAAACACATATATTTTATCAAAAGGATAAAATATATGCTGTTACAGGTATTTGAGAAGAAACCTTCAAGGCACTTGTCCTCTTCTCTTTAAAGTCCCACTGCCCCATCTATTTTCAGAAAGGTGAGATCGTCCTTCTTACACTGAGCCCCAATGCAAATACCTCTCCCTTAATTTTGGTGCTAGAAGTGGTCAAAGAGATCAGGTATTTGCTTTAGATCCCTACCAGACAGCTGATTTGCTTTATCATCTACCTGTCCCATCATCAGGTCACTTCTAAATGACTTCATTCGTGCAACAGTTTTCTCCATGACCATGAAGCTATCTTTGATAGGAGCTAGCTTAGTGTTTAAAAGCGTTTAAAGACAGTGTCTGCCACTATATGTGCTATAACCCTGTATCTACTTCAGCTTTTAAAACTTAAGTTCAGCTTAGGACAGCAAGGCAAAATAACACATTCAGAAGTGAATTGTCAGTTTGGGAAAGATATATAAAAAGAATACAAAATTTCACCACCCTGGACTAGGATTTTTTTTTCCTTAAATACAACCTTTCCTGCTTGCCAAGACAGATTTCTGATATATGGGATAGATGTTTGAGTTTTGAAAAACTCTACCTGGAGCATGAGATGTGAATTTTGCTTTCTTTTGTAGGGAAAGCTAGAGAATCACTGAGGCTGCAGGCATAGGTGAGGAGCAAAATGTGCCAGCAGACAGTAAAAAAATGATCAAATGGGTCTGAAATAAAAGGATTGAAAGTATTGAATTGAGGAGAAATTGGACGCAAAGGTTGAGTGGTAAAGGTCTGATATAGACCAAAGCAATATTTGTGGCTCTTGAGTGATGAGGCTGCAGGACTTAGAGTGTTTGAAGAAGAGTAGGAAGTAGCTTGGATGCAGAAGGTAGCAATGGCATTATGAGAAAAGGAAGGGCTATGGTTCAGGAAGAAGTGTCTGAAAGGCAGCGTTGAGCAGATAGAAGGGTTTGCAAAACTTCAGCTGTGTGAAGAGTTGTCCAGCAGTTCACTGCATAGTCACAGTAAGGGCCCAGCTCTCATATGCCCAGATCTCTAACTTAAATGAGATTTAGGACATTAAGTCACTGCAAATAGAGGCACACTATGTAATGTTTGTACTTATTGTAGTCTGTCTTGCCCTGGTTGTGCATTTTACCTACCAACTTTTAGATTTTATTTCTGAACATTCAATTTCATTTAAGTCAATAGATATTTTTAAAGAACTGACACATGTTGGTGTAAACTAACCACTCTATAAAGTCTCTTGTGTAAGGACATGATTACATTATCTTTGCCATTATGTGTGTTAACAGAACATTCAATCTAGTGATGATACTACATCAAAACAGTAAAAAAATTGCAGTACTTTTTACCACTACTTGTTCCACCTGCCCTGTGTTTATTCCTACATCTGTCCATGGAACAGTGTGAGTAGTAGTGCCCATTTAAAAAAAAAAAAATAGTGGATAGTGTGAACGAAATTTGAGATGGTATGATAATGATGTTTTTTTTGGCATCCATTAGCATTCACATACATTATGGTTTTGTAGGTTTAATGTTATCAAGAAGTGCAGCAACCTTAATAAAACTTTTATGCCAAACTGCAGTATAATGAACAGGCATGAATATGTTTATTGGTTGAGAATGTATGTCATTGTTATAGGAGCCTGTATTCCTTTTGTTTGAAATATTCTCCATTTAAGAAACTCCCTCTAATTGGTGTTTGTCTGGCATAAAACTGCAGAAATAAAAACACTTTCAAGTGCAAATCTATTTTTTATGCGTGGATGTAAAAGTTATACATAATGCATTTTTAACTTAAATTGATTTGCTGCTATATTAAAAATATATTAAGCTCTTTGTTAGCAGTAGAAACTGCTCACTCGATATAGAACATCACTCTTATCAGAGAAGAGAATTCAAGTTGAAGTTTGGATTTCTGCATCAGAATTTTCTACTCTTGATTAGGCAAGTAAGCTGTAAAACATGCCACCTAGACCAATATTGTATTATACGATATTTGAAAGTTGATAGCTACAGTCCCCACCATCAAAGTGTGTCACAAGTAGTATGTAATTACTTTGTTAATTAAAATTGCTTCTTGCCAGCCATCAAATATTTACAGTTTCTTTGTTTATTTCTTTTTTTTTTCTAAATTGGCTGCCACTACCCTTCACTTCTTTTCGGTTTGTTGCATACCTTGAACTTGATTAACATTCTTTAGTGTCAGAAAATGCATTTTCCATCTTCCTAAGTTTAAATCCTCTTTAGATTCAGCACCCTTATGTAAACTGGCCAATACATAAGATGTTTTGTTCCTGGCCAACTGATGTGAAATCATTGCCAGTTGGGTTATACTTTTGAGATATGTTTCTCTACTAATATGAACTCTGTGAGAACTTGTGTGGGAGATTTCAAGAACATTTATTTGAAACACAGTGGTATGATGATATACATAGTATAGTTTGGTGTTTTCTCTTCATCAACTGGACCTCCTTCTCTTGTGTACTTTATCAACTGGAGGAATCTCCAAGCTTTTGATAAGAAATTCCTGATGGCTTCGAAATATCCCTGTTCTTTATATTTTGTATTCTTTCAAAGCCCCTTCATGTGGAGGCTATTTGAATATGTGCTGATTCGTATTTAGTTTCTCTTCTGATATATTTTTAATGTTTTTATCTTCTTAATACATTTATCTTTAGGATCATTTTCATATGTTTTTTATACATCCACCTACCTTTTCACTGAGTCACAAGACACCTCTTTAAGCTGGACTGGAGCTTATTCCATTGTTTTTGTTTTATATTTTGCTTTGATTAGTTGAATGGCCCTTGGGGGGGATAAAAAAAAATAAAAGCAATTTTGGGGTATTTTATGGGATTCTGCTGGAGGAAGTGAACCAAAGTAGGAGCATCACATGTACAGTTATGCTCCAAATTTCCAAAACTGATCATTCCTTTCTCAGCATGATGCTCTGCACTTTGAGATAAAACAGTAACTGGAAGGAAGTAATGGCAGGTAAAACTGAAAAAACAAGGGAGGTCTTATTTTCTAATAGGATGTACAAACTCATGAGTGTCACTGTTTCACAACCAAAAGCTTCTTTTAAAAGGAACACCCACATAAATATTTATTAACAGCGTGTGGAGTCATATTGACAAGTACGATGCAGGCATGTTTTGTGATTTGGGACTCAGTAGAGGATATTCACTCCATTGCACTGCACATTCCCTAAGGCAACTAGGTTAGATGCAGAAGGGAACTTAGAGCTAAATGCAGTAAGAGGCCATGGCTAGAAAATGACAGGAACTATTTTTGTGGAAGGAACAGAAAATGCTTGTCAGCACAGTTGTCAGGGATATGTGGTATAACATACCTGCCAAAACATCTCTTTGCAGACTCAATGATGTACCACAAGTAAGATTAATAATTTTCTTTATTGACCATTCATTTTTGATATCTGTAGTAGTAATCAAGTGGGAGAACAGTTTTGTTTTTCTTATGTGTACAGCAAATAATCTGAACTTGATTTGGATGCTGTGTATTATAATCTCTTACTTTTGATTATCATAATTCCAACATTCCGTGTCCAGGTCATCAAATAAGGAACTTGGCACCTTTTTAAATTATCACTGTAAAAAAATTCTATTGTGACTTTTGCATTTATTCAATTTCAAAATTAAATAATAATCATATAAAAAAAGATGTTGTCATTGTGAACCATTCCTGTGTTGCCCAGGGTTTTGGAAAAAAATCTGACAGGGGTTTGGCTTTTTGGTGAATGTGGATGGGAAAACACTTTTCTGAAAGACCTGGGTCCTGCAAAATTCCAAAATGTAAGCAAGGAAACTTTAGAGTCACACAAATAGAGTATATTATCAGAAAGAGGAAGGAGTCTAAGATAGTGTTAAATGTTTGAGGCTATTTCTCCTGTTGTGGAACTCTTCCTTTAAATAAATCCAGGAAAGACAGACTCTCAGACTAGGTAATTGTTCAGAGCTGTTCTTTCTTTATGACGAGTATAACTGATAGATTAGATACATTAGATATGCATTTAAGGTTAGGTCTTCTAAATTCTTTTTTCTGGAGTAAAATCAAGGATGGAGATAACAGGTTCATTTTTCATGTGTTCTATTAAGTAGATGGTAGTGGAATAACACTGAAACCATATGCAAGACTTCTGCTTAGAAAACATTTTCTATTCTCTCATCTTCTAACAAATCCATTGACCACATTTGAGCATTCCTCTTTGCTCACTGTTTGGTTCTGGTTTCCTTGCTTCCTAAGTTTTCTTCGACTGGCTTCCTAGCTCATTCTTCTCCAACTGTAACTCCACCTTGTTCTTCAGATATCAAGGTAGGGATGCCTGTAGCTAATTTTTAGCTATTAACTCCTGCTGTTATTCCATTGTGAATAAGAAAGGAATGTAAATATAATGCATTTATAAACTGTCAGTGCATTATACTCTCCTAGTTTGCTGGAATGTTCCCTACACTACACCCTTCTTCCTTTCATTACATCAAGTATCTTCATTCGTCACCTTCCAAGTGTTTTAAAACCCTCAAGTTTTTCAGGTAACATTTTGCCCCTAACTACTTGGGGTTTCTCCTGCCTCATCTCTTAATCCACTTATTTAGCTTGGGTTGTGGTATAGATACTTTTGATTTAGATAACTTACACACATTTTTCATCATAATCTTTTCTATTTACCAGTGTTCATCTGTGATGGGGTTCCTGTGTTAGCTAAGTTTCTGAAAAACAAGGAGTGTATAATCCTTGCCATTTTCTGAATTATGACTTCTAGATCATCCTACAGTTGACCAGAGAAAGATAAGGATATACCTGAATTCCTTTCTGTGGTATTTGCCATGAAAAAGATATGGGGTTTTATTCCTGCTGTCCCTTGCCTTCTTGGTAATATCCTATTTAATTCCCAGAACAGATGTAGTATAGTTTGTGCAATAGTCATGTAGTTCTGATTCATCCCTTGAGAAGAATTCAAGTTGCACTCTGCAATGTTCTTGTAGAAAACATGCAGTTGTGTATAACTGTGCCATGGATGTAAACCAAGACTTGCACTTAGACTATCTCCTTGCAATTTTATATATGCAAGCATTTAGAACTCGTTGCTCACAGTGTACACATTGTGTATGTAATTCCATATATATTTTGAAGAAAGAAAGGCTAAATAATGTTAGTTATATGCACCTGTAATAACTCCAGTCTCATTTCATACTGAATCCTAAACCTTGAAAACAACTCGAGCAGCCACAATTGGTGAGTAATGCAAGAAAAACTTTTTCCCTGAGGGGCAATGCATATTGCTGTCACAACTTTTCCTCGAGATTCTGTGTTATGTAGCACTTTTCTTAATGCCCTAGTTCCATGTCATTATGTGAGATTATAAGCATTTATTTTTTCCTATTTCTCATATTCCAAACAAACCTAAATTTATTATTTATTTTAAAAGTTTCAAATTGATAGAATGACTTGCAGTTCTGCTAGATTGTGTCTTATTATCTGGGATGGTATTACCTAAGCAGCATGTTGGGGAAAGCATCTTTGCTCTAACTCATGATGTTTTTTGTTCAGATAAGGATCTTTTTCCAAATGGAGGTGCACTTCTTTTTCTCATTTAGGGAATTCATAGCTAATATGTAGTAACTCAGTTACAACTGCATGTATTTTAACTGAATGTGTCTTCTAAAGGAGACATCATTTATTTAAGAATGATGGTTTCTTCTTGGTCTGTATACTAGAATTGATTGGAGATTTTCTTGAAATCCCATAACAGTAGTGTGGGTGTTTCACTTGACAGTTCAAATTGGATGCTATTTTAATGCCATAAGACCAGAGAAGGAAAGCAACAATTAACACAAATGTTTCCAGTGTATTTTGCTAACAGACATCCTATCAGAACTAAATACTTAAATTGTTAAGATATTGTTTAGTTGCATTGTTTTCTTGAGAATCAAATGCAAGTGAAAAACCAAAACACTCAGTTGACTGTTTTGAAGAGGAATTTCTCTGTTTTGCTTGGGTCAGGTAAAAACAAACAGGACAATTTAACTTGTGCCTTGCTACTGTGCTCTAGAGAGCATAAAGTGTAGTTGAATTTCCATGGTTCATTCAATCTATTGCTTCCTTGCTGAGATTTCTTAAAGACAGTTATTGTGATTTGAAAGTGTTCACCTCAGTTGTGTGGGATTTTGTTTTATTTAAGATAATAGACTTTTGGTTCAGTCTCGGCTCAGACTAGTAGGATGTCACTAAAGTAATTTTAATTGTCTTCTTCCTCTCTACTTCAAATGACACATGTTCACTTTATTGGTGAAAGAGGTATATTTATCAGATTAAGAAATTCTGAAAGGAACTTTTGCTGTAAATTAATGTTTTATTGTACATGCTTCTAAAAATATGAAGCCTTTTGAGCAGCTACCTCATTTGTTTCTTCCATCCCCTGCATCATCTAGGAAAAAACATATATAATAAAGGAAAAGTAAGCAGACAGGAGATGTTTGAGGTCATATACCCAGGGTATCTAAATATTTTAAATAAAAATATTATGTTGGTCTGGCATTAAAATTTTCTGGTTGGGCAGCATAATTTTTAACTGGGAATCTTGATAGCAGTGGCTAAAATCTCTAGGCCTGGGTAATAGGAATCTATACTGCATTCTGTCAGGTATCAGTCTTGATACTTGCAGGCTCCCAGTTATAACATACTCTGCTCCTATGATTTGTAGAAGGTATAGGGGGGGGTTTCTTCAGTTAGAGTTTTAGAATTTCATTATTCTTAATATCCAAATCATTTAAGTAACGTGTATTCTTTCAAAAATGTTAGTGAATTCAGCATGTAACATACGTGCCAGATTGGTAATATACTAAGAAAGACGTGATCAACAAAGCAAGTTTAAAATGCCATGATAAAGTGTCATTTATTTCAGAAATTAGAGTCTGTGTCTTTGTCCTCTAGAGGTGTCTCAGAGAGTCAAATTGATGTCTTGCATGTACTGCTAACTGATTGTGTGGAAATTTTTTTAAGTTCACTTTTTCTTTATTCTTCTGTCTTTTTTACCCATCTTCCCCCATTGTAGCAAATTAGACGGCCGGATGAAAGCAAAGGAGTTGCTAGTAGAGTTGGATCCCTCAAAGTAAATATGTTTCTAACATTTATTTTGCAAGTTTTCTTCTATAGCCTACACTTTTCCTTTTGAAGGGGGAGGTGTGGGGAGGGAGGGAAGGGGCTTTTCCATTTCTCACCATCACATCATTTTTATTTCAATATTCTTATTGCTGTTGGGTCACATTTTGTTTGTTTCTGTGCTACACATAGAACAACCTATTGAAGGCAGGCTGCCAGTTAGGTAGCTTTGGATGTCACTAGAAGTAAGACATAGTAACAACCTTTTTAAAGTGCCTGTAATTTGGTGATCATGATTAAACCACTTCTCTGATCTGCCTGTTACATGGAGAAGTGATTTACTCATCTTAAACTACTGCTTCCCATTTTGAAACATAATTAAACTTTTAAAGTGCACACTTTTTGCATTTAATTCTGCAAAAGACCATTACAAGAGAGTTGAATATTTCATATATATATATGTATATACAGCCTTTAAATTAGGAAAAAAATCAAAATAGATAAAGATCAAATGAAAGATATTCACAGGAGACTAATAAGAATGGACACACTGTTTTGCTGATAGTTAATATCTTCTGCCTTTTAATGTTTGTATAAACGTATACAAATATTTAGATTGCTTAACAGAACAGGCAGATATCTAAACCAGTACCCACCATACAGTTACACCACAATAAGTGATTTTGAACCAAGATGCTGATCAAATGCAGTCCAAGCCATTTTGATCTCAAGAGTTGCCTCTATTTCAGCTATCCGATTTTTCACTTTTTTTTCCTGCTTTATTTCCTTTTAGCACCTTACCACTAATTATTTCTTTTTTCTTCTCCATTCTCCTTGCCTTCCCTGTCTTCTTGGTTTATGATCTCTTTGGTTTTGGTTTTGTATGTGAGTGTATTGCATTTGTTCCGGGACAAGCCACCCTCTCTGTTCTCTAACACTCTTCTACAGCTGTTCTTTGTGAAGGTGTTATTTCACTCAGCACAAAGAAGGGGAGGGAAAGGATTAATTATACACCTCTCTCCGGTAATGCCTCCATTTAAATTGATCTTAGCAAGGAAAAAGAAGCCAGTTGCTACTTGTTTATACAAGTTCTAGCTAGAGGCATCTGTAGCATTCCTCACTGTCTGTGAGGCTTTATCTTTTCATCTTGTGCTTTGGGAAGATGTTTTAATTACAGTGTAGATGAGAAGAGCAGTGTACATGAATGAGGCTCTGTTTCAGTGGGAGACATTCAGGACCACTGAATTCACATGGATAAAAATATAAGACCACCACAGTTTCTGTGCTGTTTTTGAAAATTCTGTTCATGATTGCAGTGACCTCAGCATTTTAAGACATGGGTCATCACATACAAATCTAGATGCATAATGCATGCACATATGCAAAAGATGTAACTTATTTAGATGGTGGGTTTCACCTGTTATTATGAAGACCCATTGATAGCTCATTTTGGATTAATATTTCTTCATCTGATTTAATTCCATGACCTAAAATGTATATGTAGACAGAAAATCTTCCTTCTAGAGAATGGGAAATCCTAATTGAGGTTCCCAAACATGAAAATTTACCTTTAAAAATTCTTTTTATGGAAATAAATTCTAGAACACAACCTTACTAATAAATAAGCAAATTAATTAATAAATAAAACAATGTAGCAGAGATTCTGTAGCTTTAGAATTATAGTTCTCTTGTTTTTCTTTTTTTCTTCCTGTAGTCAAAATGAGCCATGTTAAGCAAAGATACCTTGCTTCCAGATTCCAGGTTTACTGAGCCTTATATGTGTGTGTTGTTCAAAGCACTTTGATGTCTTGAAATGTTTTGGCAGAGGCAGTGAGAAATGCGTTATGTTATGGTTTATTAAAAACAAAACAAAACACAAAAACAAAGAGCAAAAGAAAAATGAAGGGAAGAAAAGTGTGACAAGAGAACAGGTTGCTTTTTCAGTTCATTTTCTGATGTTTACATGTAGCTCCATCGAAAGCTGGAGGAGCTCAGAGATCACCCAGAAGGCAATGTCAAAGGAGGCTCTCTCCGAGTAAATGTACGATTTCACTCGGTGATCTGGGGTCTTTTTAAAAACTTCTGGCTGGTAACACCAAATCTGATTAGTTTGTCCTCTCATCCCCATCTTTTTCCTTTCTCTATCTATGTCTTCCTTTGTGTTTTCTTTCTTTTCTAGCTGGGGTTTCATTTTAATGTGTGTGAGAAACCTGACCTGATTGACAGAGTTTGTTGTAAAGAACATACTACTGCATTGTAATGAATGCTAATCAAACTGCTTGACTTTACAGAAACAAAAAAAAAAATCCCTTTCCAAAATCGAGGTTACATATCTAAAAGTTTTCTGAATAATGAATAAATCAGATACCCTTAATTTAAAGAAAAAAATACCTTCTGCCAGTGATTGATAGTCTTACCTGAACCAAAATCTATGGCTGATATAAGGTAACCCAAAAGCATATAGGTTCACATGTACCTCTGTCTTTGCAGTCAATCTTTTTGGGTCCCTATTTTATCTCACAAAATAGGTCAATATTTGTTTGAATGACAGCTATTCAAATTTTGTTGCTTGTTTTTTTCAGCAAACTAATGCAAAAATATGGCACCATGTTTCTTCTGTGTCACATTTGTTCTTTAATGAAAAAAAATTGTGAAAAAAGAATTAGGATCTAGTATATCAGTCATTGCACCCTATAAAGTCACCCAGTTTTCACAGAAATATTTAATAAAGCAAGTCAAATCCAACATGACAATACAGACAGCAATACCTCTTGTTTAGTATTTCACCTCATAAATTAAGAATAGCTTTTACAGCAATTCTATATAGAAGTGTTTTTAAGCCACATCATTTTGCATATAATGCAAATTAGGAAAAAGTTTGTAGCAGAGTAAATATGAAAGTTGATCACACTTTATCCCTTTGCACATCTGTCCACTGAAGTATCTCTCAGTAATTTCTTTAGATTCATGTCCTCTTTGTCTTCCATACACTATGATTGTTGTCATTCTCAGAGCTATCATTCTAATGCATAATCCACTAAGGTTATACAGTGCAAGATAATTTTTGTAATGAAAACTATTTCATAATTTTTGCCCCTTTTGGGTGCTTTTGCATATACAGCTTTGTATCTGACATACAGGTGATTACTGCTTATTGTCAAGTAGAAATTCCTGAGTTTATAATCTTTTATAGGTCAAATACAAGGAAATCGAGCTGCTAATATTTTGCAGTTTTCTGTAAAATAAGTTTGATTAATGGACAGTGTCTTTTTCCTGGCAAATCTTTTAGGAATCAAGTTTTGAGGGGAATAAACTGTCATATTTTAGATTTGGTAATAACTCATAAGACAAAGCAAATTATTTTAAACTACTTATTCTTAAATTGCTGGTTTAATACTTAAAAATACATGTAAAGCCAGAAAAAAAAAAAGCCATGAAACATGGTAATGCAAAAAAGATGTTCTAATCATACATTATTTCACAGAATGTCACATGGGGAGAGATTTAAAACTAAAAGCTGTGACTACATTAACCATGGCAGCAGGACAATATGAGTTGTCATGAATTTGTCCTGTTCTTCTGTGCCACTTTATCTGTTATTTCATGACCATACCCTCCATGATGGAAGTCAGTCAGTTAGTAAGGAATGTAAGTAAGTAAATAAAGAAATATTCCATATATTCTGTGTATGCCTTTAAGTTTCCTAAAAAGCAGAGCACATTGCTAAAATTTGCTGCTTTGTTGCTGCTGCTCTGATTCGTGCAGTGATAATGGATGTTCTAGATAAGAGCATTTTAAAAAACAATATACAAATGACTGATCAAAGAGAAGAAATAGTGAACAATTAGAGGGGAAAAATTAGGGATCTGTTAATAGTTAATTTTTAAAATAATTTTCATTTTTTCCATACTGCTTTTGGAAAGGGTTTTAGATGTAGGTTTTTGATACTCCTACAATGTGGCAAAAGTATTGAATGGTATGGTAGGGGGAGCATGTAGTGTCTGATGGCCAGCCCCATAAGTGAAAATGAAACGCCCTTGTACAATACCATTAAGGTGGAACCTTTATTCCAGAATGAATTGCAAAGACATTCTTTCCAGATTAAATTCAAAGGCCATTGGAAATATGTAGGAAACACTGGAATTCTGCAGAATATCACAGATGCCACCAAAAGTTTAGAAAGCTTGCCAGATATCTGAAATAAAATTGCACTGGAAACATGCATGAAAATTTAATTAATTAAGGAATTTTGGGGGTGGAGGGTTTTTTAAATATCAGCAGTAATGCATACACATTTACAAGGAAGTTATGCTGATCTAAGACTTCATTTTACATTTCTTCTTGAGAAGTTCATTCATCTTGCAGTTCTTTTCATGACTTAATATTTTGACCCCTGCAGTGACCAGTTTGACAGTGAAGAAACTTTTCTGTTTAGAAAAGTTAGTGTTCTGTCACTTGGACATGGTAGAATTCCCCCACTGCTGAAATTAATGTAGCAGTAGCAAGTAAGTGCAATTGCTACTGTGTGGAATTACTCTGAAATTCAAAAGAACAATACTGCTTCAATCTGTGCTTTGAAGATTTTTTTTTCCCCCTGATCTTTTGGCTTTGGGGTTTTTTGGTTTGTTTGTTTCGGGGGGGATTTGTTGTTGTTTTGGGTTTTTTTTGTAATTGTACAGGCTACAAATTTTAAATACAAATTTAATTTCTGCAGAAAAATGTTATGGAAACCCCATGAGAAAAAAATAAGATCCAAGTACAAAGTTCCCAAGTAATATGCCAAAAAAAATTTTCTGGCTTTTAACTAGTATGGTTCCAAATCAAAGATTCTGGTTTTTTTTCAGTAAAAATATTCTCAGAATTCATAGCAGTGGCCAAATACTTTCAATATCTTATGTGAAATGGAACCAGGATTCTATTTTTTCAGACAGACCTGCGTCTCAGAGTCTATGGTCTCCTGCATGCATTTTTTGTCTCACTTTAAGTACCTGCTGTCTTTGGCCATGATGAAGGATTAAATTTATATGACTCTTGTTCTTGATTCTAACATTCACTTAGTAAAGATCTGAGTCAAGCCAGTAAGGCCTTCAAACTGAAAACAGATTACTCTTGCGGCATTTGAACCAGGTTCTCCTTTGATGTAAATAGTTCTTTTAAAAGAATTCTCACAGTGGTGAATTTCTACGACTGACAATTTCACCCCTTAAATTGAATATTTGTAAGGGAAAGGAGCCCAAATGCTTCACCCAGCATAACATGTAGGGGTTGTTAGGTAGCGTACAAAATAAGGAGAGCTGCTCCTCCTCTCAAGTGCATCAAACAGTCACTGAAGTTCATATATGACAACAAATTATAAGTAGAGCAGGTAATAAATTACAGAAACATAAAAGGAGCTTGGAAATGTGTAGATATTTAATTTTAACACAGAAACAGTACCTTTACAAAATCTCAGAATCAGGCAAATGTTTAAAAATGGAGACCAGTTAGCAAAAAAAGCAATGACATAGAAATGATCAGGAAATTATAAGTGTGCAGAAAATTAAACAATCACATTGTGTGATTTATTGAAGATAAACACCAATCCATATGCTGTGAGCATAATCCTTTCCTCAAGAACATTAGGTCAGTTTGGAACTACAGCACTTCAGTATACCTTTGATTTCATCATTATGAGAAAATGAAACAGGTACATTGAGAGTCTAGACATGTATGAATAAGAAAACAAGAATTTGAAGTAAGATTAGGAGATTAAGGGAAATTGTGTATGTGTGGTTTTGAGCATAGGAAGGAAATAATATAATAACTGGTATCTTATTGAGAGGAGTATTATCATTTGTTTCTATAGAACTGGAACTATGAACAAGAAAATACAATTTTATTTAAAGTTATTAAATTCTAACTGGAATAAGACTGAAGGTAAATTGTTCCATTATTAATGAAAATATGGATAATTAGATTATAGGATACTTTGACAAGGAAAGTGATAGCATTCTACTTAGAGTAGTTGCCTAAGGGAAGATTTAAGTGCACAGATGTCTAGCATCCCCCTTCTAAGTTGGTGTGAGGAGTAGCCAATGTGAACCAAGTTCTTAAGATTCTTATGGAGTATAGTTCCAAACCTCCTGATCATTGGTGTTTCTGTGCATTTGGTTGCTGACATGTAAAAAACTGATGCTGTGATGATTCTTGCTAATCATGCATTCTTTGGATCCTCACCTGCAAAACCGAGGCTAATGATTTTGTTGAAAGACAAACCATGGGAACAATGGCTGGACATTATTTATGAAAATCTTGATTAGAGCCTCATCCAAAAGTCTTAGGTGAATAGCTGCACCCATGTTCTGAGCAAAAGCACAGCTTATCTTTCTTAGAAAGATTTCAAAGCTGTATTTCTACAAAGAGTTTTTGCTTTGTCAGAAGAGGATCTTTCTTTTTTCTTTTTTTTCCTATAATTATAAAATAGACTGTTTTAGAACAACAGTTGACTTCTTAAATCTGTGTTTTTCATTTGTCTGAAGGAATTTTCTATTTTTGGCTTAATCCTTCTGCAGCTCATCTCAGTTTAAGAAAACATTTCATCAGTTGAAGAAAATAATGAGTGTCTGTGAATATTTAAGATGACATGAAGTGATGCAAATTTCCTTAGCAATGTTATCTAGAAGAGCAAATGAAGTACAGAATGCCAGAAAGGAGCAAAAATATTTTTGGAGTATTAAAACTTTTCAAGGAAGAAAAAAAAAAAGTTGTATATTTAATGGAGACATAAATTAGCACAGGCCAATGTGACTGTAGAAATTTCCTGGAAGTGATATTTTATATTTCAATGAAAACATATGAAATGCACGTTTGAAACTTAAAAATATTCTTGAAAGACTTCTTATGATACTGTGTTCTCTGCTCAGCCCATCGTATACCTATGTGGTATATGATGTCAGCAAGTGGTCACTAATAATCTGTGTGGAAATCCTTGCTGGATTCGTCTTTACCACGAATCTATCCAAACTGCTGCAGTTTGTTAAGTCTGAGGAAGTTTTGCTCAGGCTTCTGATAATTCATTTTTTTCACCCCTAGAAAAAAACCAAGACATGATTTTTAGTACATTAATTAGAACCTTTTTTTCTTACATCTCATTTATTAGGCTGTTTTAACTCCTTCTTCAGACAGTGAAACATGAAATATTTTTAGCCAAAGAAAGGATTTTTCTATATATGACTGGCAAATCCTTTTTTAATACTTGAGTTTTGTCTGAGTGATTAATATTTAGAATAATGGCTATCATGTATAAACAAAATGTGTCTTAAGCAATCAGTAAAACTGTAGGTTACCAATTAACTTGTGTTAACTTGCACTGAAAGCTCTTGACAGTGGACAGAGTCCCTCAAGAATCACACACGTTACATTGCTTAGGGGCATAATCTGCAGATTTCTACTGACCTATTAGTCACTGAACTTTGCAAGTTATTCTGGGGTTTGGGGCAGTGAGTTTGAAGAAAAACCTCCCTTATCAAAATGCTGGTTCTGAGTATGTTAACACATAGAGATATTCAGAGCCCCATAAAAGATTGTATCCTTTGCAGAGTTACAATAAAACGAATACTTCTAAGTGAAACAGATCAGTAAAGTTTCATCCTACAATACCTTATTGTCCTAAAGATAGTGTTGTCAGGTACCTGGAGGATGAAGAACTTATATTTGTCTTCAGATTCATCATTAGTTTTAATCATTTTCAAATAGAGTATATTTTTTTTTTCCTTTTAAGAAGCTTCCACCTTAAAATGCATAAATTTGAAGTTTCTGAAATAGCTGGTCATGGAAACTCTATGAACCCCCTGCCACTATCTCAGTGCTGGAACCACCTATACAGAAAACTTTCTGGGACCCTTAAAGTGCCACCATTTCTTTTTTAACAATGTTTTCTTTTCCCCACTGCACAACCAGGCTCGACTCCCTTCGTGCTCATCCACCTATAGTGTTTCTGAGGTATACTTTGCACGTGTTCTCTCACACAGTCGACCTGCTCACCCATTACACTTTTTTTTATTTTGTTTACTTTTTTCTTTTTCTTTTTTTGCATTGCACTGTGCACAAGTGGGGAAAAATCAGCTGGGGGGGGCAGATTTTGCATGATCAATCTGCAACCATGTTCAGCGTGGTTTTAAAATCACTGTACCAGTCTGGGGACCACCATAGTCCAGTATAGTCCAGTAGCTAGGCAACTATTACATAGCATTATAAGCATAAATTATATGATTAAAAAGTCCTTAGTTATCTCTTTACATTTAGTAAAAATAATAAATTTACAGATATCAAGGCTGCAAAATGCTTGTTAGTCTGACTCATTTTTGGACAGTGAAACTGGAAGGACTCTGTAAAGATGGCTATCAGGTTATGATTGCTTATTACCTGTCTAGATACAGGTGGGTTTATGATACCTGAAATTCATTATTAATTCCCAAAGCTCTGGCTCAAGTCACTACCTGCCAAAATGCATGTACCATTTTAAATACTTATGTATCAACTTCATGATGGTCTTCTATAATGAGGTAAAGTACCATCTTAACAAGAATTGAAAATGAAAATGCTTTCAGTTGTAATTAGAATGGGGAATAAAGAAGAAATACCTTAAGATAAACTAGAATTCACAACATCAGGGGATTAAAAAGAAGTTTACACAATATTATAAAATTAATTGCATGGCCTACTGTGTAAAGATTAGGTTTCAGCATATTATTGTAACTGATAAATGTATGAGTATCAAAAAGATGGACTTAACATTTCCCGCTATACTGAATCAGAGCAGATACAGTTACTTATTCTGTATTTTAAAAGAATCCCTTAAAGGTGACAAGATCCCATAAGAAGTTTGCTGTATCGCACATTGTGGGCCAGGTTCTAGATCTGATCTGAATGTTCCATTCATGAGCAACATAACAAATGCAAACATAAAGAGCTCACCTACTCAATCACTTTGTCCCTAAGCAGAAAGACCCATACCTTGTTGATTGTGCACGTAATTTGTTCTCAAAAGTTTCAGCTTCTCAAGAAATCATTCCTAGCACTTCCTTATCCTTAGTAATAAAAGTTTTTTGTAGTTTCAGTGTATGAATAGGAAAAGATGTAACAGAACAGTTCTTAAGAAGATGCTTACCAGTTTTTCTGTCATGGATCTATATAGATCAATATGCAGATATCTGGCTCTGCTGAGAGACAAGTAGTTTTAAAAATAATCAAGTATGTGTTCTTAAAAGCACCTGATATATATTTTGCAGTTCTTTGTGCCTCATCACTGTATTATATGAAAGCCTTACTCTTTTTATCATGATTATCATCAAAACACTAATATGGAATAAATAAGTTATACTATACTCACGCACATACAAAGCCACTTTTTTTCTAAGTTAATACCAGAACAAGAAATTAAGTTTAGTGCCCATGGGTGCAAGACAGAAGCCATTCTCACTCTGTTTTTCTGAATATCTGTATGAAATTAAGAAAAAGGAGTGGATCAACAGGCATTGCATAGTTCATATCAGCAAAATTATGAACATGCTCTTACAGATGATGAAGTCAATAACCCCTTTGTCCTGGGGTGACTTTATGGGGCTGAACTGTATCCCCATTGGTCTGTTTAGGCCAGAAATAAGTTTTGCACCTTTAAGACTGGTTCTGAGAGCAAAGTGGGGAGAGAAGAAGCGTGCAGTTTTTTCTCCCAAACAAATGGGGAAAGGGCTGCTGAATTTTGCCCTTTAGGAAACATCCCTTTGAAAGTTCCTTTCCAAATTTGTCCCAAACCAGGACACACTTTCAGAGAAATTGGAGTCTTCTTGCTTTGCCTGCAACTTCAGCCATTTGTCCTTCACTTTATGGAGGGATCACTGTCTTCAGAAGAAATACAAACCAATGTAGTACAGCTGGTGACTGGTCAGCATGTATGGGTCTCCTGCTTGATCAGATTCCAAAAACTTTTTTGCCTTCTCCAAAACTATCACTGCTTTGCAATTTGTGCTAAAGAATCTGCTGTCTGAAGTATCAAGGTGGCACTGCAAGACTGTGCAAGCAATTCATCCTTTATACTCTGTCCAAAGGCAAGATCTTCATATCTAAACTGCAAATAGCCTGCCTGTCTGCTGAACCAGATCTTGTGATGCAGTAGCTGATCAGAATTTCATGCTCACAAAACACACAGTACAAGATATGAAAAGCACAAGGTATTTAAAAAAAAATGGATACATTATTCTCTGGTGGCAGGCTACCACCCTGTGTGTTTTTCAGCAGAACATTTGAGCCACTGACAGATCCAAAGGAATAAATCAATTGAAACTGAAGATGTCTTTGGGAGTTGTAACTGTTTGAAGAGACAGGAAGGGATTGGAAGTTCTCTGGGGTCCATAAAGGATTTTTAATCTAGTTTCTATCTTTTTAAGAGACTCTTCATTCAAAAATGCAGCTTAATGGGAGGATGTGTGTCAAGCAATGGTCAACGTCATCCTCTATTATTCTGGAAAATGCGAAAGGCTGCTATGAGTATATAACATCTCGACTTCTAAATTATAAGATAGAAAATCTCCCAAGTATTGTTAAATCAACTCCAGAAGCCTGTCAGTAATTTTTATCATGGGAAGAAAATTAGTAATGGTGTTTTACATGTCTCATACCCAGGGGGGAAAAAGAACCACACTTCTGATAGGATCTTAAGGTTGTTTTCTGTGTCCACAACTTATTTCTGTGATTCTTATTCCAAAAAAAAATAATTTCTTAAGCTAATTCTTAAAGCACCAAGTTTAGAGATTCTTGATTTTCTACATCTGAGTCATCATTAGATAGCTTTGGACCTTCCGAGGACATCTGGAACAAAATGGCAATAGAAATGGAATCAGTGCTGAGCTTTCAGCTGAACCTGTCTTCTGACAAAGGTACAATGAAAGATGAAAGAGATAACCTCATATAAATGATTTCTGAAATCTCCTTTTAGGAAATAGATGTATTAGATTAATTGTAAAATTTCGTCACATTTTTAATTGTTGAGAAAAAATCTGGAATTGGATTAACTGGCACTTTCAGAACTCAAATTGTCAAAAAGGAAAGTCAGTCCTTTCAGGGATTTCCTGTCACATAGAAGGTCTTTGACTGAAGAAGTAAAAGATCTCCCAGCTGAAGACAAAGAGGACCTGCGTATTCTGCATTGTGAAGAATTTGAGGTAGAATTTGCTGCCTGTTTTTTGTCATAGAAAACATCCTTCTAGAGGCTATTTTGCATCTTAGAGTCCAGTCATTAGAAAAAGCTTCTTTTCATCTCTTCCTTTTTTATTGTCACCAGTAGCATGAGTGGAACTGCAAATATGGTCAAGTGATGCCTATTTGAGAGTAATGGGCAGAAAAATTTTAGAAACTTCTTCTTACTTTTAGGTATGT
This sequence comes from Cyanoderma ruficeps, assembly GCA_008694505.1. Taxonomy (NCBI): domain Eukaryota; kingdom Metazoa; phylum Chordata; class Aves; order Passeriformes; family Timaliidae; genus Cyanoderma; species Cyanoderma ruficeps. The sequence continues at coordinate 19,859,008 of VZDJ01007753.1, read as the reverse complement.
AGAGGTTTGTTGAGTTGCAAGCATTATAGTATAGGAGTATTATACACCCTCTTAGCCCCAGTCACCCCCTTAACAATTCCACTTGTCCGTAATGAGGTCTTGTCTTTAGTGCAGTTCAGTGAAATTGAAGTGAGTTTCTTTATAAAGAGATTTCCTTGTGTCAAAAGAAATAAAACTTGAATTCTCTAAAACAGTGTGATGATAAAATACAAGTTTATATTCTCTTTAAATCTCAGAGTGTGCAATGAAGTTTTTCACCCTTGATGAAAACCAGTTAGCTTCATGGCTGTAATTTTTGTGGACGTTAGCAGGACCACTTAAATGGTTCGTCTAAGAGTTAAATTATTAATTAGGATTTATAATGATTTAATAGATGTGCAGTATAGTATGCGTAGAATAGATACATAATTTACTTATTATTCAGTTGTCACAAACCAGTTTATTTTTAAGTGGTAGTAGTTCACTTAAGATATTAAGTCAGTTTCACTTCAATGTTTAGAACTACTCTGACAAGCGCTTAAAAAGAAGCTGATTTTTTTTTATCTTAAAAATATCATTCACAATGTAAATTGAACAGATTATTCAATGAAGGTCCATAGTCTCCTAATTTATAAAATTACGTTTAGGTAGTGTCCTCCAGTGGCACCATTTTTTATTCTCATTTGTATCTCGAACTTTCTATTAGCAGCATCAGTTTCTTTCTCCCTCTCTCTCTCCCTGTCCTCTGGCTTTTGCATGCGCTCTGTGTTTGGCTAAAAGCGTAATGAAGGAAACCTATTGATCTGCTGGTTGGAAGGATAGTAGCATCAAAATGTTTATTGCAGTGCTACTTCCTGCTTCCCCAAAAATAAAGCTTTTCAAAGAGGAAGACAGGTCCATAGCTTGTCATGTGTTTTATTTAGCCTCATTGAGGGGTTAGAACATGTATTTTATTGTGAAAGATCTGCAAAATAATTTGTTAGTTCTCTCTCCCACAAAGAATATTATTTCTGTAAAGATAGGTTTGGAAAATGTATTGGCTGCCTACTGATTTAATTGTATATTTAACATTGTTAATATTGCAGCAGAGACCTGTATTATCTTATTGAGAGTCGCCAGTACAGGGAATTAAGGAGCAGTATTCAGAGAATAAGAGGAAATACTATTTCCTGCAATAGGTAGTTTACTTCCGAAGACCATTCAAAGACTGCATGAAGATTTTTAATGCTGTGACTTAAAATATTTTATATAGTGTACATTACAAAATTTTTTAAATAACTGAATCTTGTTTTTCAGAATGAAAACCAGGTAAGAGACTGGTTCTCCTTCTGCTTAGACTAGTTTGAATAGAAGGCAATGCTGAAAGACCAGGAACTGTAACTCTGGCTTTTAGATGTTTACTACTAGCATAGAGCCTCAATTCACTTTTAGGTACAGGATGCTAAATTCCCTGTTGAAATCTGTTTTAAATCTGCTCTACATAGCCCAAATTGAGTAAATATAAGCAGTTCCCATGTTCTTTTCTCTGATTTCATTTAGAAGTCCAGCAGATGGAGAACTTGGTTCATTACATCTGACATACAAAAATATACTGAGCCATTGAACAGAAATTTCTGCATTAAATTCAGATTCCCTATCTTGCTGCCTTATGAATGCCACATACTTTGTAGAGATGCTCTTTCAAATTTGAAATAATGTTTTTCCAATAAATAAATTAATACAATAGAGCCAATAATGATCCAATAATCATTTGGGGGTTGTCCAACTATGTTGGCACAATCTAGTCCTGGTTTTCTGTGGTTTTGATTTTTTTTGCAGTTGCAAATAGAACCATGAGTTTTTAAATAAAATCAGAATTTATAGGTATTTCTCTTTCGAACATGAGAAACAACTCAGAGCTTTCTGTTTGGCAACTGCCATTTAAAGGATTGCATTTTGATTTGCTAGTTGTACCACCGTACTCTACACTAAAGAAAAATGATTTAATTAAAATTCTTATTTTAGAGAAACACGATTTCCTCGGTGCGCATTAAAATGCAAACAGTTATGAAAAAGCAGTGATCTTGCTTATTCATAGAAAATAGTTTTCCTAGTGCTGTCTTCATTCATGGTATTAAGATTCATTTAGGATTACAAAACATCTCTAGCATTCTCTCTGTCATATGGGAATAGAGTATGGCGAAATTTCGAAGTTACATCAGGAAGGACAGCGTGTTATTGCAATAATCTGATAAAATACATTAATGACTGATTAATGACATCTTAGATAATTTTTTTAATTCTCTAATAAATGTTGCTCTATTTGTACTTTAGATACTATTTATCTTTATTCACCCATTGCTGAATCTCAAATTAGATTCATTATTAGTTCACACATTCAAAATAGAAGCAAAATACTACTTAAACCTACAGCTTCTCTGTGCATGGTACTTGGCTTTTGAATTCTGCCAAACAAAATTATCCCATCATATTAATGTTTTGCACTTTTATTTTGTGCTAATAAGTTCAATTCAAACACTAAGTTAATTTTTTAAAAAACTATTTAACATTTGGGAGAGTGGTAAAAGATGAAGTTTTGAACAGCATCTCGTTTCATGTTACAGATTTTGATTTAAACCTTGTCTTTACAACTTAACAAAATTGTAATACTTTTATTGATTTTCATTATGGTAAAATACTTTCCAGGTCCACATCTATCAGAGAAAGAGCAAATAAATAATTTCTGTCCTTCCCCATCTGGAATTTAAAATTCCCTACTTTTTGTTTCAAGACAAATTTTTATGTTTCAATTTTTAAGTATTCTTCCCCCTTGATTCTTGTACCACAAAGTAGGAAGATATTTCACCTTGCCTTACGGTAGAGATGTGCAATCCTTTATGAAGCAAATTAGGTCAAGCCAAAGAGCCATCAATGTCATTTTCATTTTGTTTGATTGTAGCATAGACTCCTTTGCATTTTCCAAACTCAATCTTGACATTATTTCACTGTAAAGACATCCATTGAACCAAAGGGTTTTTTTCCCAATTTTTTGTGCTGTACCATGCCTTCAACTGTATGGGAATAAAATTGGCTTGATTAGATATAAATGTGAGGGTTTTTTCCTAGACAACCACTGTTTTCTTTTTAAATCCAGTATTAGGCTGCTCACCAGTATACAGTGTTCAGAATTTATTTTCTTACTACTTAAATCAGCTTGTTTGAGAAGCCAGACAGTATTTTGCATTGTGTTACACTAGTAATAACACTTAGTGCAACTATTATCTAGCTCCAGCTCCCAAAGCAATCTAACTGTGAAGCGTCAGCTTTAGTGATAGAATTTATAAAAAGTGAGTCTGAAATAGCAATGAATGAAAGTAGAGGAAAGCTTCTACTGCTGTTAAAGCTTTTGGAGTAATCACTGATGTAAAATGCCATGTATGTGATTTAATTTACATGTTTCTCTAGTCGGTACTCTGTTTAAATACATGGAAATCAAGTTGGATATTCACAGCAGTGTCAGTATCAGTAATGCACAGCTCAAATGTCAGTGGGTTCCTAAGAGTGCTCCCTAAGTTTTTCTCATTTTTCAAATGCCACTTTTAACATGGAAGCAACTTTTTTTTAAGCTTTATTGCCATAAAGATTTTTTTTAAGAACTGGAGGTCAGAATGAATGTCCATTTTCAAAGTATTTTATATTTCTCTTTCTCATCCTGGAGTTTCTAAAATTCAATGCTGCTACAAGCCCAGCCAAATTAGTAATGTGTTCTCAGGTGCATAATTGCTGTGGAGAGCCTGGTGATTGCTGTTGTGCTGAACCTTGCAATTCAGACTACCAAATTCAAGAGAGCACTAAAGGAATCTTACCTGTTGAGCCTTTGATCCTCAAAGCAAAATCTGAAATATAAATCCTCTTTCTTCATTTCCTTTTCTGGTTACTTTCAAAAATAATTTCTAACTTGGGTCTAACAGTAGTTTTTAGTGCAACATTTGTTCAGTTCCAGCCTTTCCTTTCTATAGCCTATGAACACTCTGAAATCTTCATGTTGTTCATCCATGACCATTCTGATTCCACTTTAAGGATTCTCCTCAGAGGAATATAGTCTGTGTTTCTGTCTCAGCTCAAAGGCAGAAATCTAGTTCTTAATACAGTAAGTTCACTGTCTGATATTTACTACTCAGATGGATTCATGGAATGAAGATTTATTTTTCTTACAGTTGTTCCTCTCTAGTTTGAATCTTAAAATTTAAAGAGCTTCATTTATTTTTATATTTTAAAGTGTATAAGTCTGAGGTTTTGACTTAATATTATATACATGATAGACTATAATACACAGTAGATATAAGATTATTGTTACCTGTTTGTACTAGTTTTGGCTCTTCTACTTGAAGCCCTTCAAATTTAATCTTCCTAGCTCAAATAAAAATATTAAGCTTAACTAAAATCAACTTCTTCGAAGTTGTGCTAGTGCTGAAATTATGATCATACTACATGAGGAAACATGTTTTGTTCCTGCTCATGTAGTTTAAAATGTAGTCCAACCATTCACTTGAGAGTGATAACTATAAAAATCTCCAACCAAACTTTCTGGTAAACACCAACAAGAAAAAGGTGAAATTCAACTTCAAAAATGCTTTAAAAATATAAAAGAAATAGGGTGGTGGCTTTTGCTGACTCTTTGGACCTTAAGGTTCACTGCTCATTGGATTGGTGGCTTTTGAAGCCACAAAATTACAGAACAGAGTTTGAGTTTTGATTGTTTTGTTCCTGTTTACGTGCGTTCATGTTCCTTTAACATAGAAATGCAAGGAATGTTACCTGTGTGGTCAGCTTCCAGGAAGATCAGATTGTAAGCATGAAATGGGAATTGTAAGCTTTGGTAGCCTATAAATTTGTGTCAGATCCATTCAAACTTTAGTGGAGAGATGCTGTTTCACTCCACAGACCTTAGATCAAAGGGATGGAGGCCATAGGCCTAGAAGCAGGTCGGAGCAGAAGCAGTAATACTAGAAATTCCAGGCATGCCTCTGCCAATTCCCTACCAATGTTTATTCGGATATTGACAATAACTACATATTAAGAGAGCTTAATTGTGTTTCCCAGAAGTAGCAGGTATGGTGAATGGCAGCTCCATCTCTGCTGTTTCTGGAACAGCAAGCATGGTTCCATAGCAGGAAGGCGTGAATGGGTGCCCAGGAAGCCTCTGTCACATTTTCTGTCTCCATATTAGAGGTGACTCAGTTTTTGTTGCTGGAAAAACTTCTTCCGCCACTTTCAGGACCATTCATTTTCTCTGTGTCCTTTTTGAGACGCATATTCTGTGATTTTCACATCATGCCACAGCTGCATGATGTGCACTCCCAGCCCAGGGAGCCAAACGTGTCCAGGGCTGCATCCAAAGCAGGCAGCAGGTCCAGAGAGGGGATTCTGCCCCTCTGCTCTGCTGAGACCCCACCTGCAGTGCTGCATCCAGCTCTGGGTGCCAGCACAGGAAGGACATGGACCCGCTGCAGTGAGTCCAGAGGAGGGCCATGAGGTGATTCCATGGCTGGAGCACCTCTCCTGTGAAGACAGGCTGAAAGAGTTGGGGCTGTTCAGCCTGAAGAACAGAAGGCTCCAGAAAGAGCTTTGCAGCCTTCCAGTACCTAAAGGGGGCTACAAGAAAGCTGAAAAGAGACTTTTTACAAGGGCATGTAGTGATAGGATGAGGGAAAATGGCTTTAGGCTGAAAGAGGGCAGGTTCATGTTAGATGTTGAGGTTAGTGAGGCACTGGAACCAGTTGTCCAGAAAAGTTGGCCCATCCCTAGGAGTGTTCAAAACAGGATGAGGCTCTGGGCAACCTGGTCTACTGGAGGGTGTCCCTACCCATGGTAGGGGGTTGGAACTGGATTGATAACCTTTAAGGTCCTTTCCAGTGCAAACCATTCTGTGATTATATACTGGGAATTCCAAATGCAGTTGAAATAAACGGCAACTGAGGATCTAATCTCTGCAATTTGACTGTAGGCATGTCAGGTTAAATTTAGTCTACATGTCTCTGGGTCTGTTTCCCATTTCTAAAATCAAGTCATCCCTCTGCTTCACAAAGATTTTACAAAAATAAATTCCTTCATGTGTATTACAAGGCTTTGTTTAGTAGAACCAGGCCAAGCAGAGAAATCTATAAAGAATTAAATAATTACCCATTTAGCAGAGTTTGAATAATGTTTAGTAAGTAAAACATGAAAATAGTCTTTGAGCAGGGAGACAAAATGATTTGTTTTATGCAGAAACCCTACTGAAAATAAATATGAGGAAATTATGATACCTTCATGTCAAAAGGAAAATGAGTTGCCCACATAACATTGATCTGTCCTAAATGTGGTTGTTGTTTCCCTTAAACTTGCCAATTTTACATGACTACATTTGAATAAAAGATTTATTTAAAAATTTTATTTTCAGGACCATGGAATTCAATAAAATTAATTCCTTTTTTTTTTTTTTTTTGCAGTAATGTAAATATTTCACTGTTCTAATGCAGCATTGAAATTGGCTGTTGAAAAACAAAATACTTGTAATAGAAATGAAGCTTTTTAAAATGTCAACCATACTAATCAAGGGTTAGAGAATCATTTATGATGTGCTTGAAGACAAGAATTTCTATGCATCACTCATGTATCTGATTGAAAACAGCTTAAAAAGTTGGTTAATCTGGCACAAGGAGTTAAAAAAGTCCTAATGCTGGTCAAATAGGATATAAATCAGACATCTAATGCATACTCATAAGGCTAAGTGGTTTGTCAGTCAAATTGCCAGGGTGTGAAATTATATGAGAATAGGCAAGTAAATACCATTTCTGTGGTAAACAAAAAGGATAACAGGAATTTTTTGCCCTTGTACCACTTAGGAAATACGGCTTATTTCTTCTGCCTTTGTTTACAATATCTACTTCTCAAACTGGAGACTATTTCCAGGGCACTGGGAGAATGTTCAAGATTTTCATTCAAACAAATAAAATATCTTGTTCACAGTTAGTAACACAAGTAGTAGAACATTTTATTTTTTCGGGTGTAGTGTTTCTGGAGATTTTTTGTGTCTTACAAATCCCACTTGAATTCTGATAGCACAGGTTAGAAATACCTGTTGGAGTTTGTGCACAAATTTGTTTATTACTTGATTTAATATGGGCCTTAGCTTATACAAGACACATGATCTCTTCATATATTTGGGTATTATAATTAATGCAGCTTCTCTGAACAAAAAGCAGTATGGTCTTGAATAAGCTCTGAACCACCCCTAAAATATCACTGAAACGTGCCATCTTTTAGTGTTACTCATACTGCAGTATCTGTATGCTGTGCCCCCTCCTAAGAACACAAAATGCAGTTCTTTTATTTTTATACAAAGGTAAACATTCCATTAAAACTACTCTGAAGAGAAGAAATCCCTCTTCACTTCTTTTAATTCTCAACTACGAAGCCTATGCCGCCAGTTTGTAGAAGCAAGTTGGCTTTCCTGTTAACTTACTGTGGTTTGCTATTTTGTCTCCTTTTTTTTGCTGTATATATCACAGTTCTTCCTGTTTTCTCATGAAGTGTTCAGCTTGCAATTTTAGTTGGCATGTAAGATTTCTTTGAATCCTCTTCTAGGATAAATAAATGTGTTGATTTTACCTCTCCAGGATATTGTCAATTTCTGTTGAGAGGTGACTAATCTAAGAAAACTGCCCTTTGCCTTTTCATTCTATGTTGTTTGAAATATTGGATAATATATTTTTTTTAATACTACTCCTATAAAAGGAATCACTTCAGTCCTTATGTTTCTACAGTGTAATCATCAATCCACTTCCACTGTCCTGTTTGAATAGTAGTTAGGATGAACCACAATCTGACCACAGAATTCCATATGTGTGTTCATAGTCTACTGGGAAACAATTGTCAATATACAATAAATCTGTATGTAAAGTGTAGGTGATTAGAAAAAAACTCAGAAAAGAGAGCTCAGTAATATACGGATGAAGACAGTGACATATTCAAGATTAAAAATTTGCTTTTGTTCAGTGTCCAGTCTACCAAGCATAAGACTTAATAAGTTGTAAAACTCTGCACCTAAAATGGTTTTGGCTTCAAATAATTTTCTGTTCCTTTCTTCACACTGACTCTAAATGAGTGATTTCTTGTGTGGAATACCACATTATTTATTGTTCATATTTAAATTTTGGTGAGCTGAATCCCACCATCAGTAGTGCTTGTTTAAAAATTGTGTTAATTAGTAATGTCTGCTGCTATCAAATTCCTTGTGCTCACTTTTCTTTCCATTTCAGAAGTGGCCTCAGTATAATAAGAAAAAGTTATTCTGTTGTTTTGAACTGACTTTAGTCCTAATTCAGATGGCCTTAAAACAGTATCTTAAGACCTTTTGTGTTCAGCTCAGTGTAAAAGTGTTGTTTGAATAAGAATTGGTTCCTGAAATTGGAAGATTGCATATTGTAATAGGATTTTTTAATCCTCACATACTTTATTGAATGTTTTGTGAAGTACACAATTCCAGATGCACTTTTTTTTTTTTTGGAACTTTTTTTGGTCTCTTTCCAATCCAAGCCATTCTTATGAATGTTTTTTAACAACTTTGTTTTATATTCCATATTAATTAAATCAAAGCTATTCTCTCTGCTCTTCAAGACAGATTTCACACAGTTTTTTTAATGAAATCAACTATATGTATTTCATTGCATTTTTTTATTTGCTCCTAGATTAATCTTATGGATATTGCTTAGAATAACATGCCAAAATCAAGTTTTCTAAGTATTATCAGAGCAGCTTGAAACATTGTTATTCATGCTTTAGTTTTCTCTTACCGGTTTATTTAGAGACACTGAATAATGTATGTTGCACTCTTGGAGGATAGAAGGTATTTTAGGCAGAAGAAGTTGTGCAAACCCCTACAGTTATAAATCAGATCACATGTGATTTGAAATTTGTTTAAAGCAGGCAAATATTTCAGAGACCATTCAAATGGCACGTGCACAGTGTATATTGTACAGAACTCAGGTCATGAAATTACTAATAAATCACATGCAGAACAACAGCAGCAGCAGCATCCTTTCCCACGTCGTGGCAGATACGTTGTCTTCATAAAGCTGCTGAAGTTTTAGGGAAAGGCTGCTTGAGTTGTGCACTTTCTCAGCAGCAGTAAGTGCAGTAGGTGCAATACCTCATCAACAGGCCTGCCTGGTGTTCAGGGGAGTGAGAAGACAGTTCTGAAATTGTTAACAGCTGCTGTGCTTTGCTTACCCTGCTTCCTTCATTACAGCTTGGCAAACTCATTCCCTCTGCTGTACCTTAGCCCTGTGTCTGCATATGTTTGGGTTTCTGCTGGTGGTTCCACATTCTGCATGCTTTCCTCAGGGTGGAGCAATGTGCTTTCCCATAAGTGCTAAAGGTTATGGGTCAGCCTCCTGCAGGCTCTGTGTTCCTGAGAAATGGGCTCTTTCTGTTGGTGGTAACTCATGTTTTGGTGTCATTGTTCTGAATTGTTCTTCATGTTGTAATATTGAGTTAAAATGTACTCCCGTAAGAGTTAGCTTTTCATATTGGGCTGGAAACTCTTCATCCGTGTCTAGCAATTTGTTTTATTATAACCAATGGCTTTTAATTGTACCTGCCATAATGAAGAGCTGACTTAATACTCTGTGCTAATCTTGTTATGACTTTAAAAAGGTAAGTAATTTCTCTAACAATTCCTAACGGTCATGGTAGAGTGTTAAAGGGTTTCTCTGTTTTCTTTTTTCATTATTTTTCACATGAATTTTTCACTTGTAGCATGAACTTTTCTTTGTGTCTTTTTCTATTTTTCTTGGGAAAAAAATTTAGACTGATTTTTATTTGCAGCAAAGCATATTATGTAAACTTAAATTAATCCAATTTAGTACAGCCACTGATTTTGTTTTTCAGAGCAATCATGACAGAAGTTCCTGCAAGACTCTTTATTTTAACCATTTCCTTTTTTTATTTTTGAGTACTTTATTTCACATTCTATTTACTACTTCAGCCTATGGGAGAAAGCTTACTCTGCATTCCCGCATGATGAAGTTACATTTTCAAGAACATAAAATCCAGTTTGCTTAAAATACAGAGTAATGTGAACTGAATGCTTTGGGTTTGGTTACATTCTGTCTGAACTATGCAGGGGAATGGTACTGGCTGGTAGCCCAGTGTATCTTCTGCCAAGATAGATTGTGAGCCAAGAGGCTGTAGAATGGACAAACAATAAATCTATACTTTCCCTGTGAAAGAAAAGACAGCCATAGGTTGTTATTTCTCTAACTACCTGTGAATGAGAAGAATTATAGTAAATTCTCCTAATAATAACAACTCTCCCTAGTCAGTCATGGGACTATATGCAATGTAGCATGGGTTCCTCAGTTAACTATAGTTGTGAAAAAATACAGATTTTTTGTAAATGTCACAAATAACGAAGTAGTAAAACATACAAATAATGAATATTTTTAAAGGCACTTAAAGCACATGACCCCATTTTTAAAAAGCTCCATTGCTGCCAAAACTGTATGTGTTAGGAAACTGGTGGGTTTTATTCAAAATCATTTTACGGGAGTTTTGATTAAAAATAAAATTTAGGATAAGAATGTGCAATTCATATTAAACAGAAGTATTATGTAATAACTAATTTCGGTGTCAGTTATGTTAAAACATGGTTTGTATTCTGCAGCTGTGAGCATAGGTTGGGAAACGATCAAGTCTAGCTGATCAAGCCTTTTATTTTATTATCATGGATTCCTCTTCCACAGCTGCTTTTAAAATTTGTGGGAAGCAAATTATTTCTCATACTGCATATGTTGCCCATCAGGTGAGTGATAACATGGAAACTTTAGGCTGGGTGTAAGAGATCAAAAAATAAATATGAAGTCCTCTGTGTGCACAGAATTAAAAAAATGACCTGTAAGAGGCTGTATGTGAAGCCAGCTGTCTTTTGTTGCCATTGTCATTTGGACATTTTAAGAGCAAAACTTTGTCAGCACGTTTTTTATATTAGAAGATTTGATCTGCAAATCTCAGCTGCTCTGTTCATTATAAATCTCTTGTTTTTGTCCATACACTAGCTCCACTATAGGTTGGAAGGGCTTAAAGATGAACTGAGGAGGAATAGAGGCTACAACTCGAGAGTAACTATTACTGCTCAAAGGAGCTGTTTTCCATTCGCAAACATTGCTTTGCGCTATGGGTTTGGGCTCCTTCTGTTCCTCCACTTTGTTGAAAGACTCTCTCTTGACTTCCATTTTACTTCTTTAGCACTGTCTTTGTCTGCTAACATTTTTCCTCCTTCTCTAGTAGCTTTTATCTGTGTCCTTTGGATCACATATTTTAATTAGTTCTTTTTAGTAGATTGTTTCAAATGTTTGTGTTTTGTATTTTTGGTTTTTTGCCTTTTTCTTTAGGACTGTGTTATCTCACTTAATTTCATTCCACAGTTGCTGAATCGCTTGGTTATTTTGCAGCAGGTCCATTCCTCATTTTCTCTTTTCATGTTTTTCAGTGAGAAATAAGAGAGCCTCTTCCATTTTAAACAGTAGTCTTACACACATAGGCCCATGTCTCCTTTTGCATATGCCATCTTCTGCCTTGCCACATCCATCCTGCTTCTCTCTCCCTCACAAACTGTGCTTCTCTTTCTTTTGTGTTTTCTTTCCTCCCATTATACCACCTTTTTGGTCCAGAATTGTCCTTCGGTAAATTATAGGTAAATATTTACTTCTTCCAAAGAGAGTTCATTTTATGCCTTTGAAATCTGGTAAAACAACTCTGGGCCAAATTTGGGCATCATTAATATTTTGTTTGCAGTTTTCTTGTATAGTATTTTTGGTGGGAAGGGGGGAGGGTCTGGGGGTTTTCTGTTTGTTTTTGTTAAACAAGAGTTTTTTTCAGGGAAGGACACCATAACCCACTCTAAGTTGCAACATTACTTTCCATAAGTTATTCCATTACAATAAGTAGATTGTGTTGCGCTGTAGAATCCAGTTTTTTTTATGTGACTATCTATTTGGGGCAAGCTGCTGTGGAACAGAAGAAAGAGGTTTAGAAGCTGGGGCACAGTTTGTTTCATCCTCAAATGGTTGTTCCTTTCTGAAGACAGCTTTTGAGGGGTTGGAGATTTATCATTCTTCATCAGTTGTTACATCATACATATTCACTTTCTAGGCAGTTTTTCTGTGACTGCAGGTCCAGAGTGAGGTCTGAAGGATAATCTGGATTCACTCCTTTGCTTTTGCAGCAGACAGATGTTCTGCTGGGAATTTACACCCTCAGCATCACCTGTGCTATTCCACTTCTTTCACTACATGTGCACACTTGTTTACTTTATTAGTATTCTCATTGAAATTTAAAATACCTTTGTCAATAAAGTAAAAAAGAGAAGGATTCAGTTCTTACTATCTCAGCAGTTTGTCTTCCTGTGAAGTTTACTTTAGCTGGGGTTTTGTCCACACAAAATGCTTTTTATTCAAGTGCTGCCAGTTCTGTCATCTGGCCTGCTAGTAGTCCATCTGAAAACTTGCAACTTCAGGGTTATTATACATGATGCTATCTTTCCAAACCTGAGAAGAATTAACAAGAAATGATGCTTCCCTATAAATGGAATTTAAACTGTGTTATGTTTACAGGGCTGACACTCTTTAAAAAAAACAATTCTTTTTTAAATCTGCATGGTAAACAGAACTGTAAATATTTAGTGTTACTAGAATATTAGACCGATATAAATTGTCCAATTTCCCTGTAGTCTGACTAATCTATCTGGAATAGCACAGTGGTAGCTAAGCATCAAGGAAGGTTTGTTGAGAAGCCATGTCATTCTCACACAGTTACTTTTTAAAGTATAATTCCACTACAAAATTCATAGCAAAGACAGCATTTCTTTTAACCAAATAGGAAGAGCAGAGTAAATTTATCAGCTCCATCCAGGAGCCGTTTATACAGTTGTGTATTGCTTATACAATTATGAATAATTCTTATTAAACGTCTTCAGAATCAACATAATTGAAACTAAATATTTTAAACTCTCAATACCTGAAAATATCAGCAATATAATTTTAAATCAGGTCATATACTTTTGTTACTATTCTGTCTAATCATCAAACAGGACAGTAGATTCAGAGCTACTGTAATTACAGCTGTATAAGAAAATGTGGATTTTCTGTTGAAAACTGATGCTTAACAAGTAATTTTAAGCACTGTTCTTTGATTTTTCTTTCTTACTGTTCTTAGGCCATCTTGTTTTTTATGGGAGGGGTGTGGAATCAAATTGCTTGTATCAGATTCAGACCATCAACTACTACCCTTCTGCTTAAATATACTTATCTCATGCCAAATATGTAAGAATGTTGCTGAAAATATGTATAGCCTCTGTCTTAGATCCCAGGAGCTTGCCCATTTTATCTCTGTATTTTGCATTCTTGTTAACTTCTGTAGCTCATAGACTCTGTGCTCTCTCTGCAGGTCCAGTCTAGGTGCAGCAGCAAGGAGAACATCCTCAGAGCAAGTAAGTGCAGAAACTTCATAGCTCTGTTGAGAAACTAAGACTGCTCAGAAGACAGCAAGCGATAGTCAGATCTGAGGTGTGACTAAATGGGTTTGCAGCAGAAATTTAGTAACTTAAGACAGTGAAATCCAGTCCAAAGATAAAACTGTAAATAGTTCACAGTGTTCATGTATTAATGAAGAGTCACCTTTTAATTTATTCTTCCAAGTTGTTTTTCTAATGACATGGAGGCCTGTGTTGCTTGTGATGTTTTGTTCTGAATGATCATGTGTGGGCAGGTTTATGGGCAAGAATTAACATTCAAAGACAATGAAAATGGAAATTCTTGAATATACATTATTATTATTTTCATATTTGAGCATGAATTGAATGTTGGATTACATAGAACCAAACCATAAAATGCAAAGGTTAAGAATTCACATTTGATCCAAATTATGTCTAGTTTAATTTGCAGTTCTTTTTCTTTGTGTTTTGAGAATCTTTTCTAGTCTAAAATTTGATCCACCATATGTGTGTGTGTGTATATATATATATGTATAATGACAGGACTAGGAAGTTGTTTTGGTGGTAAAAGAGCAGGCTGTCAAGAATTTTCTACCTTATGCAACCAATTGAATTAGCTGCTTCAAAGCTAGAGGATTATTTTTTGCTACAAAATACAGCTTAATGTAAGTAGTTATTTTTAGAGCTATCTGACATTTCACATTAGTGAAAGATAACTTGGTAAAGTCTGAGGAGATGTTTAATATCATTTGCTTGCAATTGAAGTACTATTTAGTGATTTTACAATTTTAAAAAATCATTTGTTTGTCTCTGAGTCTATTTAAATCTGTGATATCTCTAATAGAAGAGTTAGCTTTTGTTTGTAGGAAGAAACAGGAGAGAGAAAGGTTAGTAGTTACACCAACATCTTTCTTTCTTTATTTATTAAGGTTATTCATGCTAGTGTTAAATCTAAAGGGGCTCTATTTTCTTGGCTTTTCTTGCAAAAGTAATGGGTGTTACTTCTGGTGTTGGAAAAAAGATGTCAGAGATTAGGAAATTTTATCTATTTTCAAAAAGTCTGTGTTGGAGAATGTATTTCTCAGGAGATTTTAACAAAACCTTTGACTTAAGCAAATGACATGCATTAGGGACAGACTTGAGAATCTGGAGGTTGTTCTCTGGGGATCATTCGAAACATTCAAAACCTGTGAATTCTATCACTTTTTAAGGTTTAAAGAGGTAAAATGTGAGTTTCTGAAGTAGCTAGCAGTGAGTTTTACTGCTAGGAGTAATTGGGAAAAGTAAGCTTTCCTTAAGTTGTCCTACTGCCTTCACTCCAATCATACATTTAAACAAGACTTTGCTATGGTGATGACAAAATCTTGACAATGGGTAGGATGCTCACTATCTGGAGACACTGTCTGCTGGCTTGACTGCCCGGGAATTTCACTGTGCTCTCTCTATCTTCCTTTCAAACCTTTTGATTCCCATCTCACTTTTGTATGCTCACTGGCACAGTGTCCACTGTTGCACTTTGTGCACGGCACAGAGCATGTTGACATGTGATTGTGCAGAACAGAATGGAGTGATTTGTCCTGAGTTCATAGCACTGAATTAGTCTCAGATTATCATCCTCAGTGTAAAATACTGCATCACATGGAAGAGCTTCTGTTTCAGATTAACCAATCTTTTCATGCTCATCAAGACTTCTAGTATGTTCTTCATTATAGATAAGGATATACAATCTCTTGATTATAGTTGAATACGGTGTCTTCCCACCTGAAAGCTCAATAGTGATAACTAATTAATTTAATTGGCTCCAAAGTGCCAGATTAGTTTCAGTAAAATGGTTTAAATGAATATCACTACAGGAATCTGCTCACTGCAGCACACATGAACATGTTCTTTCTCGTTGCAGGCCACAGTGCTGTTGACATTACCAAGGTAGCAAGAAGACATCGCATGTCTCCATTCCCATTGACATCTATGGACAAGGCCTTCATCACAGTTCTGGAGATGACACCAGTGCTTGGAACAGAAATCATCAATTACAGAGGTATATTAAGTTGGACTTCGTGAGCATGAGGGTGATTACTTCCCTGTTTGGCAACCTTCTTGTTCTTTTATTAATGTTGTGAGGTGTCTGAAACGGTGCTTTCTTCAGAAGAAACTGGATTAGGAAATAGCAGTAATAGGGGAAATCTTTCAAAGTTACAAGAATGTCAGTTGAACTCAGTGGTGCTCCCTGAAGGAGTCTGTAATGGAATGCTTATAAAATACATTAATTAATTTTATTCCTGTTTGTATTACATGCAGCCAACATATTATACGCAACCTGAATGTCCCACAGGAGACTTCTGTAGATGCCAAGTAGTTCTAAGCTGTACTATGATTGGTTTCTTCTGTTGTCTTACTGTCAAAGATTCTCACTAAAACCCTTTCCAATCTGAGATTAATGATCAAAGCAAAGAGATTATTGATTCCAGATCACTTTTTTCCATGTCTATATCTTTAACAGTTTATCTCAGTCTCTTTTTCCAGTTTCTAGTTAGCTTACTAGTCATTCCAGAATTTTCCTCCTCATAAATACATTTTCTATTCTACCACTATGTGATCATTAATGAAATTACTTCCTTTTAATATTTGATCTATCAAAACTTTGTAATTAAAGAGTGACTGGTTTTGATTTATACAGTGAGGTTGTCTTCAAAACCACCAAACAGAGAGCAAAATATTAGGCTTTGTGACGGTATCTATATTCATGAATGTGTAGGGATAGATGAAGTGATTTTTGGCCCTAAAAGGAATTAGCAAGGCACGTCTCATGTTTATTCAGCTAAACTATCCTCCTTCCTGAAACACCGTGTTCATAATGTCTATTAGGTGCCTCCCTAAGCTTCTGCTATTCCTTACATCAAGCCTAGGCATTATCTGGAAGGATGTTCTTGGCACATAACAAAAACATGACAGGAAATATGCTGACAAGTAAACCTAAACTAGGCAGAGAAGCAGAACCCTTTTCCAGGGATTCTTCCAGATTGTCCAAAAGTAAAGTGGTGAGCAAAGAAATTGTGGAACTATAAACCTTGAAAGGCAAAAACATTTTAGCCATTGCTGTGCTACAGACAGTGGAGAGGCACAAATGGTTTCTGAATGTCATATTCTGTCTTCTGGCTTGGAAGTTCAAAGTTTTCATGCTCTTTGCCAATTCCTTGTGTTACCAGAAGCCTTCAAGATGTCTTTATATTGGCATACTAATTTAGCAGACTGTATGTAATATCACACCTGTGCATTTAGTGACTCCAAGCAGAGTTCAGTGCTCCCCTGTGCCTTGGCAGCAGGATTTCTGAGAAAATGCTCCATATCCTGCATTCAGAACAGCACCAATACTGGATCAACAAGGAATCTGCATAATACTCCCTGCACTTTCATAATGGTGTGCAGATTAGAAGGCACTAAGGCAAAATGCCTGAGCGTAACTATTGGGCCTTCTGGGGTAGCTGTCAGTTAAATGTCTTCTCTAAGACAGTGAACAACATGATGAGCTGTGGTTTTGGGTACATTTAGTCCAAATAAATGATATGTATGCAACCCTGAACTCCTGAAATAAAGGATGAAAGATTGGCATCTGCCTCCCTGAAAGATAATCACATCATATATTTATTTTGGTATGTTAGATACAGTTAAAGTACTGTAGGATTTTTATTCTTCTTTGAATAAAAGAAATTTTGATTCTAAGTCCAGAACATATGTATTGTTATTCCTGGCACTATTATTCTTTCAAAAATAATGAACTGAGTCTGCTGAGTCACTTTAGTTTTGACCCTCTTCCCTTTCACCCAAAACACAAGCATTAGATTGATGGTAACATTAGTAGGTTCAGAGACAGATTCTTGATTTAATGTTCACATAATTATACCAACAATTCCTTCATTTTTTTTGCACTGTAGTGCAAAATTTTATCTTGCAATTTATTTTTCACTTATTTTAGCACTGTAAGTTTTCCAACTATATAGTATGAAATTTCAGGATTGAGCCTATAAGACACAGCCTAAAGGACATGTCTGTGTCTGTGATACTGCAAATTCAATTCTCTTAGTCTACAGGTACAGATCACAAGATGGAAGTGCATTTCCAGAAGTTCTTAAATGATCACCATTATGTTACATAATATACAAACAAATACATAGAATTGTTTTGTATAGCTCTGTGTGTGTGTGTGTGTGTGCACACTTACATGTTTGAAAAAAGAAGTTAATTTTGAAGAATGCAATGAATTAAGAACATTTTTTCAATTAGCTACAGTTTTTTGGGGGTTTTTTTGTTAATATACATCTAATTTCAGACAATTGTAAAAGTTTAGTTCTGGAGGTCTACAACTGTATTTAGAAAAGCACTATTGTGCTGTGTTTGGGGTTTTTTGTGATTTTGTGTCTTGAATTACCACTGAGCTTCGGAAAATTATCTTTCAGGAGCAGAGTTTCTCCTCAAGGAAAACGAAATGTGCAAAATTCCAGGAATGCTAATTGCTTAATTAATTTAACCTTATTTAGTTAAAACTAAACATATTTCATAGCATTCATCCTCATAAATAAAACTGCTAAATGTACAAATACCCAGTACAGTCCTGATTTTATTCTTGATGAAGTCATGGTATGCTGTAGTATCACCGATCTATCTATTCTCTCCCAATAAGGGAGAGGATTATTAAAGTTACCTTTTGAAACATGACTTTCACACTGGTGTGTTGCTCAGTGACTGCATAGATCATTTAACCTCTTTCATATTTGTTGCTTAGTGACTGTATAGATCATTTAACCTCTTTCATATTTTAAAAAAATGGACAGTCCTAAAGCATTTTATTTGGTCATAAACCAAAGGCATCTGAAGCATATTTCTCACCTGCCATCATCAATATCTGGTATGAAGCCCCCAGTTAGGCTTTTATTCCAAATAAATGCAGTTACCTGAGTGGGCACATAGGGCACAAGTTTTTAGACAACACAATTATGATTATTCTTCTGAAACTAAGAAGATGCAGAAGTTTAATTGATAATAAAATTGTAATGCAGAAGCAATCTATATTTTATGAGCTTAAGCCAGAGAACAGTGGATTTATTCTGGTCTAGTCCAAGAGCCTAAGTGATTGTTTTGGTAGCATTGACTTTTCATATCACACTGGAGTGCTACCAGCGTGGTATTTACAAAATCCATCACTTCATAGTACAAGATCTGTCTTATTGCTGTGCCCCAGAGAAATCAAAGTTCTTCACAGAACCAGGTTCACCTAAGCTTAGCAAATACCCATATTTGAAAAGTGAGTTTAATGTAATCCTCCATTTTGTGTCAGAAAGCTGTGGACATCACAAGGGAAGTTTGATGACATTAAAATAATTCAGAACATCTTTCTGAATTACAATTAATCAAAATAGGGTCAAAGTGTATTTTTAGAATAATTTCTTAAATGGAAGAGAGTACAGAGGCACTCAAGATTGTCCTCTAGTTGCTGACTTGCTTCATTTTAAATGCCTAAGGCTTCTTCAGCAAATAATTCTTACATTTTTCTTCTTGTAATGAAACTCATTCCCATTACTGGCTAGCCATTTATTCCTTTCAAATATTGCATGGCATTATGCCAAGAACATACTGTTCAACTTTGCTGTAATTGGTGTGATTTTGCATGCAGACAAGAAGCAAAATGAAGGCACAACATGCCTGCTAAAATTAGAAGTATCACTTTGATATGAGATTTTGTGCATCTATGAACAAAGGGTGTTTTTACTAGGCCTTTGATAGCTGCCTTTTCTGTGCTATAATTTAAATGTCTGTGTCTGCATTCTTTTACTCAGTGTAAGAATATAGCCTTTTGTGAGCTTTTTAATAACTTTTATATTGTGTATCGCAGGCACTGATATGCAGGTTTGCACAGGTGAATTAATGACCATTACAAAGGTGCTTTTCTAGTTGCTTTAACAGGTTTCAGAAGCATTTTCTTGGGAATACTTATTTCAACAATGCAGCATGAATAGTAATTTCAGGCTGAAAGTTGATACATACAGATGTGAGCACAATGATGTTCTAGTTACAATAACTAATTGCTAACTAAGTCATTTTGTTGCTGTATTAGACACACAAAAGGCGAGGCAGGCAGCAGAAGGTCAGGCAGGAAAGTTTTCTTATAATTTTTCTGATTCCACTTCATATACACTTTTTACACAAGGCAAAAGATTGGCTACACAGGTTGCCACTTCTCTGACTTCCTTGGTGAACATCACTATCAATCATATTTCTCCTCCCAGAGGAGGAATATGTAAACAAAAGAAATAATTCTAAATATATACATAGTTTACAGAAACTGCGTGAGAATCTCTACTACAAAATTGCAAACACTCACAAGGCAAGAAAACTTAGGGCGACATCATTCTGTGCTAATAAGTAAAATATAATCTTCATTATAACACCACTTCACTGGAGCTGAACATTTCCAAATCGAGTAGGTGCACTTTTCAACAAAATCTGTTCATTAGGGATGCAGAACTGGCTCTTCTGCCTTCCCGGTGAATCCGGAACGATGCAGTTCCACTGTCTGTAAATAAGAAACACACTTTATGCACTTCTCTTTTTTGGCATGTCTCAAAGGTCATAATCTCTAAAGCACATATCCATGCAAATTCTCCTGGCAGAAATAATCATGCATCCTCTCAGTCCATCATACTTTCAGCTGGATATTGCCTTCCAGTGCCACAATGCCCCCTCAGAGCAGTGATCTCTATTACGAGCAGGGCTTCCCTTCTGCTTAGACATACTGGAATCAAGCCAGTCTCAGTAATTCTACCCATGTGTCCCTTCCTAGCATGTCTAACCACACATGTAATAAATCTTTCTCTCTCACACAATATCAAGGGGCAAATTACATATTTTCCACTCTATTCCATATCATACTAAAAAATAAAGCTCTTGCTGGTGTCATAAAAGTACCAGCCACTTGAATGAGGGTGAAGTAATTCATATCAGTCTCTACAGGCAGGCTGAGCCAAATTACAGCTCATCAGTCATAGCTACAAAGTGGAGAGAAAGAGTATCTTTGAAACAGCTATTAAAATATTTAGAACTATAACAGTTAAATTTATATAAATAATTCTGACACTTACATGCACTCACCCTCCATTAAGCAGAAATGCTCTCAGCAATTAGGTGAAGCTAATCTATTGCAAAACTTCTTTGTCAATTTATGAAAACTGGTTCATTGTTACTGTTCTCGATTCATCACCTCTCACCTTCTGTGCGCAGGATTCACTTTTGAAATGTCATTTTACAAGTTTTTTAAAAAGAAATTTAATAAAAAATAAAACAAAGGAAAGCAAAGAAAATGCATGTATTTGAGAGATCTTAGAGGAACTTGTCCTGAAGAAACAAATACTTATTTTTCTCTCTGGTCCTTAATCAGAGCTATCACCTTTGGGTTTGGATTCTTGGCATTCAAATCTACTGTCAGCAATTTCACCATAACCAGGAGCACAGACTTAAAAAATCCTTTATCATTACTTTCAGACTCCAGTCTTTTTTCCTGTATGTAGAGTCAAAAATCAAAAGCCTGAGAGATCTATATGTCCCATACACATACATTTCACCTATTGAAGGGCACGGCTATTAACTTCATTTCCCCCTTTCACTCACTGTAATGACACAGAGCATGGTCTTTTCTCTTTTTTTCTAGATGGAATGGGGCGAGTCCTTGCTCAAGATGTATATGCAAAAGATAATCTACCACCATTTCCAGCATCAGTAAAAGATGGTTACGCTGTCAGAGGTAAACATTCACTTTGTGGACATGAAGTAGAGTGTCTGCTATTTATAACATGTTAATACACCTGGTTTGGATCCAGCAGGGGTTATTTTGGTTTGATTTGATACAGATCATTGCTGAGGTCACAGTTATATAAAATGCAACTGTCTTGAAGGAAGGCCGTAAAGTCAAGTTCAGATCTTTTAAGTGGATACATGAGTACACGAGCAAATGTGCATCCATGTGTGCTCCTAGATGTGCAACTCTGTTTCTCGTGAATTTCTTGGAAATATTTAGAATTCGAGACAATAACAGAACATCTATTTCTGAATTATGGATTCATCTTCTATTCCTCTGTTGTAGGTTTAGTGAGGGTTTTCTTATATATCTATTACTTTGTTGAACTGTTACAGATGTTGATTACCTCAGAGAATTTTCAAAAAACTTGCCATAATGTTTTCTTATGGAGATACCTCAAAAGAAGAGGTTCTTACTTTAAAAATACTGCTGCTGCCATATACAATTGAAATTAGTTGTATGACTTTATTCATTTCAAGCAGCAAATATGATTTCCCAAGAGACCTGAATTCATACTCTGTTTTGCCGCTAGGTGCTCCATCATCTTGAGCCAGTTCTCTGTGCGTCAGTTTTTCCCTTTGCAAAGTGAGAATATTGATGCTCACCTTATATGTTTATGAAGGAAAACTAAAATATACAGAATATTATACTAGTAGTGATTTAATTGTGGCCGTGGTTGAATCATCATAACACCATGTTGAAATCTGTACACAATAGCCAACTTTGTTCTAGGGACATTAAAATACCGTTTTTTGTTACTGGCAGTTGAAACCATGGAAAGCAACTGCACATGAAATAGACTGTCTGCAGACCCAGGCGCTGGATGTAATCCAGTAGCTTCCCCGTACATTTGATATAAATATAAAATTTCAAGTCCACAAGATGAGTCTGTGTGAGAGACAGGCAGACCAAAATGACTAGTAATAGCAGGAAGGGAGTGCATATGTAGCTGGAGAAATACAGGCAACACTGAGAAAAGCGAAGAGAGTAAGCTCTGAGTAAAATGCTGAGTGACAAGGGCCTTGGGATCAAGCTAATGCTGTCTTGCAACCTGATTGCTGCAGGGTAAGGCAAAGCACGAGTACAGTTTCAGTAAACATGCAGAATGAGCAGTGTGATCATGAGCGCCATTTTCAGCAACTTCTTTCAGAACCAGCACACAAACCCTAATTTTGGTGGCGGATTCAAGCAAAGTAACACTGAGATATTTGAATGCGACCAGCTAAGGACACTAAAGCTGGTGGAAGGGCTGGAAGGAATGCCCTGTGAGGAGCAGCAGAGGACTTTGGGTTTGTCTTGTTTGAAGAAAAGTATATTGAGAGGTGACCTCGTGGCTCTACAGCTCCCTGTGGAGAAGAAGGGCACAGGGTGGCCAGTGACATTGTGTGTGGGAGTGGTTCAAAGCTGTGTCAGGGAAGGTTTAGGTTTGACATTAGGAAATACTGCTTTACCAAGTGGGTGGGCAGACACTGGAACAGACTTCCTAGAGAGTGGGTTGATGCCCCAAGCCTGTCTGTGTGTCAAAGGCATTTTGACAATGCCTTTAATAATTTGCTTTACATTTTGGTTAGCCCTGAATTGAAGGCTGTTCTGTTCTATTCTATTCCACTCTATTCCACTCTATTCTATTCTATTCTATTCTATTCTATTCTATTCTATTCTATTCTATTCTATTCTATTCTATTCTATTNATTCTATTCCATTCTATTCTATTCTGGTTTGTTCTATTCTTATTATTATTAGGATGTGGGGGGAAAATGCTTTTAGGCAGAGATAATATTGACTACATTCATATGTACTTCTTACAAAAAAAATTAAGGATTAGCTTTCAGTGGCATAACATGTCTGCCCAAACCCCTGGTTTTTTCTTGTTTTATATCAATTGTGCATCATCTATAAACTTTGTCTTTGTATTATTATTAGTGGGGGAATAAAATCTAATTCAGTAGCATTTTATCAATTCTAAAATAATTTAGCTGTTAGGGATTTTTTTCTCTTCCTTTGCTTCCAAGCACATTTTTTTCAGCGAAGGTCTAACAGCTGTTTTCAGTAGTATTACATGCATTATTTAAGGATATCTAACTGAAGAGTCCTTTTCTACTTTTTTATTTTACAGTTCACTCTAAAGCTCATAGATTAGTCTGTTTGATAGGCTTTTAAATCTAAGTTAATTATTAGTCTTCAAACATGGCTAAGTACCATAGATAATGATTTGCAAAGCTGGAGCCAATGCATAAGTACAAATGTGATAAATCATAGACTCAATGGGCATCCTTCCTGAAAGTGTTTTTTCTGGATACAAGCTTACCTAAGTGTATATTTAGGACTCCTGAAGTAAAACACAAGTTATTAAGATAAAGGTTGTCACTGATTAGACTTCATCTCTAGGAAATCAACTTTTGACAGCTACAGATTTACAGTTAATAATAATGCAGATTTAAATGTGATCATTGGAGCCTAATTTATTTGAGCACTCTTGGCAACATGACTGCTGTGCTTGGAAAGGCAGAGTTGTTTGTGCTTCACACATGCTTTGCACCATGGTAAAGCCTATAATATCACTAATGCAGCTTGCTGAAAGAACTTTGAGGCAGGCAGAAGCTTAAATGTCATTAGTAATTGTGCCTTCCTTGTCCCTGCAAAAATGCAGATTTGCTAAATTGGAAGTGCTGAAGACTATTAAATCAGTGATCTCTGACTCCTAATTTTCAGTATTGCAGTACTGTCATGAACACGCTTAAATCTTTGTTATTAATGTAATTCCTCCTAGTCTTCATTTACATGACCTCATACTGCCCAGAAATTTTCAGTTAAAAATACTCTGTTCTCTAGAACCTGTGTTTTTCAAAATAATAAATGCACCTCAAAGGACGTAAAAGGTAAAATGTTTGCAGAACTTCTATAACCTTCGTCATGCTAACACTGAGGAACTGAACATTAGATTATCTTTGCTCTTCTCCTGCTCTTAATTTATATGCCATCATTTGTTTTGGTTCACTGTTTACCATTTGTGTTGTCCCTCTTAACAGCTGCTGATGGCCCAGGAGATCGATTCATCATAGGGGAATCCCAGGCTGGTGAGCAGGTGAGCACAATTTCTTTTCTCTTTCTTTAATGTATTTTTCTCCTGTAAGATTTTGCTTTGTATTTTTACAAGCCTTGCTAGTGCTCCAGAATTCAAAAGTCTCGGATGTGGTGTGAAGTAGGACACAGCTGTACTGACCCTCCTGCTATGTGCCTTGGGACATGATTTCAGAAAGTGAGGTAGTACAGTTACATAAGGAACTAACAAGGATATCCCAAAATACTTCAGAGCATTATGCTGACATGTCTGATCAGAGTGCACACAGAAACGTTCTGCCCTGGTACAATGTTTGAGGACATGAGATTTCTAGTGGCACAACAATTCATAAGCAGAGAACGGTATGATCTAACCCCCTCTTGCTGACGGATTTTTAAAGGATGCCAGCCCAATAACTTTTCTCATAAGGTGCTTCCATTTTTCACACTGGTACTGCGAAATGAAGTGTATAAAATTTTTATTAAGCTTTTGCAGATAGGTAATGATCAGAACAATCTTGAGGAAGCCTGGCAGCAGCCTGGTTTGAGGCTGGTTTGTGAGAAGACTGTTTGTGCACCTTAGCAGATACATGGATTGATTGTAAAAACAAGTTGAGGCATGACCTGTTGGTGACCTGCTGTGCTCTATAAATATTCATGAATAGATGCATTTCGTGATTTGCTCTCAAATTCAAGAGCATATTTAATAAAAGTTCTGTACTAATACTGGGGAAATGGGAAAAAAAAATCAGTTATGTTCAACTACTGTTATTCTGTCCATTTAATCATACCTGTCAGCTGTGTTCAGGAAAACATGAGTTAGTCCAAAATGTTTCTCCAGCTATTTCAAGTCCTGATTTATAATTCTGTGTATTGTATGTGAAATGATGGAAAAAGGGATGAGTAATAGGCAAAACTGAGGATTTTATAGTGTGTCCATTTTGACTGCTAAACGAAAAAGTCCAAGAAAAATTGACATATTTCAAAAGTTGTATCAGGTTTTAGAAGTATTACCAGTGATAGGATTATTCAAATTTTTTAAAATGGACTTGAACTGTCTTTAAATGTGTAATAGGCATTTAATTTGGCTAATCCTGATAGATAGGAAGAATGGTAAAAATTATTTTTGCTTTAGGTCCCATCCATCATCCTGACTTATACTTTGGTATAATAGACACCTTCTCAGTGCTGATATTCATGTGAACTTAGATTAATGGACCTGTTGTACAAAATATGTAAAATTGCTTTAAATTCTAAAAAACTAAAGCAAATTAATTCAGCAGTTTTTAGCCCTCCTGACTGCATTTTCAACCATAGGTCCAGAATCCCAAAGACTTGTCAACTCTTTTTACAACCCTTTTTATGCTCACTGTAAAATAGCAAGAACCAGCAGAGCAACCCGCTGAATTATCACTCCTATCACTATTCCCCTGTCATCAATATTATCATTTTGCTGGTTAAGTATCACAACACAGTGTTGCTTAAAAGCAGACTGTTGAAGTTGCCTCTAATGGGGAGTACTTCCCATTAGAAGTCTGAAGTGTTTCAGTGTCCTCATCAGTTCAGCAGGTTTGTACAAAAGATGAAAGGGCAAATGGAAGCTATTTCCCTCCTACAAAGTTCAAGAGCTCACAAATGTCTCTCTACAGGGACAGTCTGTCCTCCCAGATTACAGGGAATAGGAAGGCTCTCTGGCAAGGAGCAAAAATTGGGTGGGAAGCAGGCATGCAAAGGGAGACTATTTCTGAAAATACCAGTGGCAAGTTAGAAAAACAAGGCTGTTGACCTCAGAATAATTGGTCAAAGTTTTTTTCTGGGGCAAACACATCTTCAGGTTCATCTCCTTCCCAAGAAATTATTTATAGCCTTGGAAGGCTCCTCAGTCTCATTTCACCCTTCAGTCACTCTCAGCAGCAACATTCTGCTTTTCATGTTACAGACCAATTAACAGAATGATTCACAGCAGGGAGTTCAAAATAGATTTAGATTTGGCTCCTCCTGTAGAGAAAAAGGTTATGTAAATGCTAGTATCAAGGAAGAAGATGGGATTGAGAATTGCAGGGTGGTCATATAGCCAAGTTGGACATTTCTGTATCAATTTTTAATTTCTGTATTTTCTGATTTCATCTCCAGATGGTCATGTTTATGTTAACCCTTTTTTTTTTTTTATTGTATGTCAGGGAAAGCTTTCAGACCCTGCTTTGGGAAGGTTGGGGCACACTTGAGATTACTGGTCATGAGCCATCCACAATGGCCTGTGTGCAAAACACTCAACCATAGGAAAATGGTTTTACTTTTGTAGACTTCCATACACCATAGCATTTCCTGCAAGACTTTCTAAAGGTGTTTGTAAGAAGCACTATGACTAACCACCTGCAATATAGGACGAAAAGCAGGCATTTTCCATGATTCCATTAACTTGTGCCTTTTTACAGAAAGGAGCATGGATGATTCTGAATCACAGAGGAAAGGTGTAATCATGCACGCAAGAAAATACCTGAGATAGGGGTTGTGCTCACTCGATTATTTCTGGGTTTTATTCAGTGACTAAAATTGAGTAAATTATCAGTAATGAAGGCAAAGGACAAAAACCAGTATTGTCACATTTCAGGTAAAAGTGAGATCTCAAAGGCTTTTGGAAGAGCTTCTGTGAAATTTTTGCACATTAATATGTTTTCTGAGAAGCAATCATTTCTTTGTCTTCATAGTCTTTATCACAGAGGAACACAGCCCTAGAGATTCACAAATAAATCTGATGGTTGACTTTTGTTCATAAAGTTAATCTGATTAAATTCTCAGCAGACAAAAAGGAAATTAAATATATAAGCAATATAACCAGTTCTAAAAGCAATTGTATTGTGAATTTGTTTAAATGTATCACATCATTACATCTCAAAAAATTAACTCATCTAACAATAAACTCCAAAAACATGGTTAGTTACAGCACATTTTACCACCATAGGCTCTGATTTGTGATGGTAGTAGACATTTTGTTTTCTTTGTGATGCTTTTTAAATCGGAAAAAATTTTTATGCAATGCATTTTTGACTGAAATTTGTCATTTAAGCCGGCAATACTAAGTAAGTCCAAAACAATATTACCTATTTGTAATGTACCTTTAGATTTTATCTACAATGGTATGCAAAATACATAATCCAAGGCGTAAGCTTTGCCTTTTGTAACACTTCTTTACATGAAAATCAAAATTAC
The DNA here is from genome assembly GCA_008694505.1 of Cyanoderma ruficeps. Lineage (NCBI taxonomy): Eukaryota > Metazoa > Chordata > Aves > Passeriformes > Timaliidae > Cyanoderma > Cyanoderma ruficeps. Next base: position 19,831,400 of record VZDJ01007753.1, on the reverse strand, counting down.
ACACTAGATAGCATTATTCTCCTTTTAAGGAGCTTTAGTATAAATGGCAATATCTCTGCTGTCCATCCACAATTCCTTGAATAGTCTGTGGTGAGGAATAAATGCCATTTTCTTAAAAGTGGGGGTTTTTATGTCATCTGGTTTAGATACCTACATTAGGATAGCATGAATCTTGCCCTAAAAATACACTGTGACATATGGCAAATGTGGGTTTTATTTATGTTCTCTTTTAAGGATATTAGATTTCCATTACTTGTAGAAAAGGGTCAAGATTCAGTCAGTTCTAGGCTCAGTTGTTTCTTGGAATACAAAGGTCACTGTGATACTGTGGTAAACCAGATTAAAAATAAAAACATCCCCAGCCTCCTCCTAGGGTTTCTGTCCCAAATGTGTGAAATATACACATTTCAAAGTAAAACTCACCTCTCAGAGGTTATGACAGTGCTGAAGTGCAGTAGAAGAATAGGCAAGGCAAACAGCTTTATGCAGCTGAAGTGCTGACCCCTGGTCTAGAGTTTGGTCGTGTCTGTCAGCCTCCTGACAAAAGTCATGGAGTAAATTCCTGCTGGGCAGGAGCAGGTAACAGTCCTGGGCAGTACTGCCTGCAACCTGTGGCTTGCTGCCAAATGTGTGCTAATTACAGTTTGAGAAGTCCTGGATGTATTCCAGCGCTGCATATGGAACGTAGAGTCAATCTGCACACAAGGTATACGTGTGACACATACAGAATATGTTGCTCTGATCACAGCTGTATGGATCTGTGTGTAGCACAGGTTTACTGCAGTGCTGTGGGGAGCCAGCAATGAAATCTCAGTCATATATCAGCTTCTTGTAGTTTTGGGTTTTTATGGAATTTCTTGTAGTTATTTATTTCTTAAATAGTTATAGTCAAATTAGGGTTTTACCCTGGATTTTGACAAATGTTTCTTAAAATAGTCTGCCTGGTAAGTGTTACTAAAACAGTATCATTTGTTTTATCATGTTGTTCTGATATTTTTCTATTCTTTGTACTGCTCCTGCTGAAACCTTTAATGTCCTGTGACTTTATAGAGTTGTAGAATATTATCAATTTTAGGTTATTCTAAATTGACTCTTACCAATATTCTCTGTGAACTAGTATTGAGCTGTCTCAGTGTTCAGAAATCTGCTTAAAAATTAAGCAGTTGGTTACATTATTATAGTATATGTTGGTTCTTCATAAATAGTGTGCTGGTAAAACAAAACAGAACAAAAATCCAACCAAAGCAAAGCAATTTCAGCCCTGGCAACCAGAGCGCTCTGCAAAAATATTTATGTACTGAGAACTGGTAGATTTTTGTTCGTGGAAGTTCTCAGGTCATCATCTAACAGTTAAATTTCTAAGCCAGTTATTTTTTGTGCCAAGTATTTTTCTGAGTATCAGTATATTCCTTCTTCTGAAAGTTCCTCATGTGATAGAAATATAAGGAGACAAAACTGAAGCCACCTAATATGTGGCCATATAAATAAAGCCAGGTGTGAATTGGAGTTTATTGTACCTGTTGATATCGCTGACAGTATATCAAGAGTTATGCTGCAAATAAGAATTCTGGTCTTTCAGAGAGATAACTTAAATAAAGTTCCAAGTGGTTTGAAATTTTTTTTCCCAAAAGTAGATTAATTTCTGGTTTTTTATTTTTCAGCCAACTCAGACTGTGATGCCTGGTCAGGTAATGCGTGTTACAACTGGTGCTCCAATCCCATGTGGTGCTGATGCAGTGGTGCAAGTGGAAGATACAGAGCTCATCAGGGAATCAGATGATGTGAGTCACAAGTCAAAAAACTAATTTTTCTTTTGTGTGCAGCAGTAAATGGCACATGATACAATCCTGTAAATATGAAAGACAGTCATACAGAAAAACTCTTCAGTAATCTCAGAAGTTTGAGGATTTTTGCATCAGTTCCTGGTGGCAATTCTCACTTTCTCAGGCTGTGATAACAGTGCCACAGACCTTCCTGTTCTGACTGATTTTTTCATCAAAATTGTTGAATGCTGACTCTAAAATGCTTGGGAGCATGATTTGAGTGAAAGGCAAATGCCTCCAGGAAATCCATGCCTACAGTCCAATTCGAATGCCTACTGTATTCACAGTTTAAAATAAAGGCTACTGGAAATCTCACCAAATAACAAGAGGAAATGTTTTCTTAAATTACATGTTGATCTCAGAATAATACATTGAATTACTGCTGATGTAGTTAAAGCTGAATAGGATTTTCTGTGGGAACGTGAACTGTTTTAAGTGCCACAAAATCCATGGGATGACTTGGGTTCATTTAAACTGTGCTGTGAACACGGCTCTGTATTACCAGAGTTGGTCTTGTTTCAGCAAAGGTGAATTTGGTGGATTTTGGAGAATACTTCTTGTACAAATACCTTCCAATGAATCCATTTAGAAAAGAAGGTTTTGTTATGAAACAGAGGAAGTAAATGCCTCCCAAGTTTTTTTAAACAACAAGTATGATTTTTAAAATACATTTGCGCACCTTTAAAATGAGAATATTACTGAATTTAAGACCTCTGAAAACCAAGAAATGGATAAGGGGCATATTCCTTCAGAATGTAGACATAACCCTGGTTTTGACCAGATTTTCCAGCCTACCTTTAAATCATATTACATGACTAGATTACAGATGATGCAAAAAAGAACACAGAAAGAAAACACAGGAAAAAACCACAGAAAAAATAGGAATACTGTAGTACTAATTTTGTACACACAGTTGTCTCAACATAGTGAAATGTGCTTTTTATGAAGCAGAGGAGCTCTCTGTAAACAACCTTATTATTTCAAAGAGTCCATCTTAGCCTTCCTTTGTGTTGCTGTGTTTGCTTCTGAATCCCAGCTGTGATTTCAAGGCACTATCATCATGTTTGCTATCATCTGAGAGACTTCAAGGAAAGATACATCTCTTCTTGACACAACTTCCAAGTTCAATGTTGGAATGAACTGTGTATTGTTCTAATCAGCCTTTGCTCTACTGCTGTTCTGACAAGCTGTTCCATTTCACCACAGCTCAGTGTCAGCATTGTGATTGCAGCTAGGGTGTAAGCAGGTGAATTTCAGTGTTCAAAACTGATAAAGACTGCAGAAACTGAAACCCACTCTCAGGATCCTTTTTCATGCCTCATTCATCTTACTAAATGCATAAATTTTTACATCTAATGAACTCAGCAAGCTGTCTAGGCTGTCCTTCTTCCTATCAGGGAAATTATTGAAATTACCAATCCTGCTTTGAGGTTACAGATTTATATGTATAGATTATATCTTCCTGCAAAATACACCATTGCCTTCACTGCTTGTTAATCATTCCATTAGCCTTACTGAGCAGTTTTTGTGTGGTCATTGCCCACCTCATCTTGAGTGGACTATCACATTGCAGAACAACACATGTGGTAACCTTTTATTTTTCTACTTCTTCGGATGACTCTGTCCTGCCTTCCATTTTTTATGTGCATGTTCTCCTCTGCATGTGAGAACAGGTTATTTGGCTATGTGCTTAAAGTCTGAATTTTTTCACGAATGGTCAGCCACCTTCCACTTCTTCCTGTCTATAAGTACGGGATAGAACTCTTTAATTTCTGCTTGTCTTTGAATACATCACTTTACGAATCCTGTTCATAATAATTAGTATTGTTTAATTAACATGTTATTTTCTTATTTTCATGTCTGAGTGGCTACATATTTCAAGAATATTTTTCTTTTTAGTGTGAACTCCTTCAGGGCTGGGATTTAACTGAAGTGAAATCTCTAACATCTGAAAAATGTTCTTCTGAAAAGGGATTACTTTTCAAAAGAACTAATTCTTTGAGTTCTAGTTATGGTAGCAGTACTTAAATTTCATAGCAAGCATTCCCCAAATGACCTTAGAAGTCATAGGCCTGAAATGAATTACATCTATCCATCAGGAAGAAAAATTCTCATCAGCTTGCCAAATACACATTCATTAGGAAACATGTCTACTCCCTTTTCATTTTGAGTTTTTATGTCACCTTGTAGGAGAAAGGAGCCTAGTGTGATCAACCAAAATAAGAGTTAGATCCTGCATCAAGCCAAAGCATTAGTGTATCAGCCAACTGTCCACAGCCACGAGAACAAGCTACTCAGATAAAGTTGAAAACGTATTAATACGGAGCAAGAATGCTGCCTGACACTCACCAAAGGAAAGATGTTCTCAGTGTAATGCCATACCTCTCTGCATGTCCCTCTAGCCCCCTTGAATTCTATTTCTTAAGCATTCTGGGATATCTGTCAGTTCTATAGATGTCAATCTCTGTACATCACCATGTTGTCCATAGTCACACTTTCCACAGTGCCTTTTGAACCTAGGATTGCTGATTTCCTAATAAAGCCTTTTTTTTTTTTTTTTTAGTTATTTCCCCTAATCCAGGAGTCCTAAACAGGACCTTTTATATTAATCAAATGTATCCTTGCCTCTCCTCTTGATTCCCTTAAAATCTTCTATCCATCTTTAAATGTTATCAAAGATATGGAAATTTCAAATCTTCATGATTGAACAATCTCCAGAGTATCATAAAAATAAAATAATTCTGGGACTAACCATTGCCCCAAATTTTTATTGCAAGATTCAAGTGTCTTTTACAGCCTCAGCTGGCAGTAAGGGGGCAAAAGGTCATTCTGGGCACCAGCACAGCAAATTTGAACAAAAATCATCTTTTATACAAAAAGGCCAAGTAGAAAAGAAATAAAGTTTGCAATAAAAGCTTCTGAAAAACATATGAAAATACTGGGATAAAGTAAGAAATTTTTTCATTGGTTATTTTCTGGTTTTCCGGGGTTTAAATTTTCACAGTAAGTAAACAGAATCTCAATCTCTAATAACAGGTTCATTAGCTTTAACTTTGGGGCCTTAAGTTTAGAGCATTTAGTTTGAACCCAGAAACTGAGGCCCATATCACCTTTAAGAACAAGTCCCAGTGTCCAATACAACACTACTGTTCTTGTAAGAATTCCAAATAACACTGACCTGTCTTGTTTTTCTTGCAATATTAGTGTCTGATTTATAACTTTGAGGTTTTTAAATATGAAGCACTACATGATAATGTAAAAACAGAATTTGATCCAGTCTAAGTTTAGATTTAGTGCTACTGACAGACTGGCACTATCTCAAAGCTTAGTGTATGTATGTATCATCAACCCATTTGCAAGGCTTAGAATTAAATATTAACGATATAGGTCATGTGCCATTTTTTGACATTGAATGTATCACCAAACTATTGACATTCTGAACGAGGAAATACATCAGACTTTTCAGGCCATTGTCTCTTGTTCACAGTAAATAAACAAGATGAATGAGCCCTTTTCTGATTCCTACAAGACTCTCAAGTAGGAGTATCCACGACAGGAATCTACATGAAAATCCTGAAATAGCTGCAGCACATAGCTTCTTTTCACCTTTCTGCTAATGTAATGGGCCTACTGTCTGCCAGACTAATGGTCTGCTTGAAGTGCCATCTTTGATATGGTTTGACCAGATCAAGCTGGCTGAGAGGAGTAGAAAGAATCCACTCAGCATACCAGATCAACAAATATAACATAGGAAACTATGTAAACACAGGTATCATTAAAAAACATAGGAAGCTAAAACTACATATGCAGTGCTGGTCCTCGCCTAGTGAGAGGTCGTCATAAAGAGCATTACTTAAAATACTGTTCAGCTTTAGCACACATTGTATTACAACCCTGACAAAAAAATCAGGAGAACAATATGATGCTTCAACCGTAATGTCTCAGTGTAATGAGTGCTGTAAGCTGTGTAGACTTCTGAGCAATTAATCTTCTTTGAATAGCTCAGCTGACCATATGTGATGTCCTTGTGTTTGTAGGGCACTGAAGAACTAGAAGTTCGAATCCTGGTGCAAGCTCGACCAGGCCAAGATATCAGGTCTGTATTTTTTAAAATATCTCTGTTAGGTATAGAAAGGCTGGTGAATTTCAGAGTAATTTTTTCATCATGAATAGTACTGACATTTTGACAGTGTGACTGAAGAGTGTCCCTGGTCACTCCTCACCTGGAGCAGGACCAATCAAGGAAAGGTACTTTGAATCTCATTCTGTTTCTCTTTCATGTTGTTTTTCTGTCCTGATTTTCAGACCCATAGGACATGACATTAAAAGAGGTGAATGTGTGCTGGCTAAAGGAACCCACATGGGTCCCTCTGAGATTGGTCTCTTAGCAACTGTTGGAGTAACTGAAGTAGAAGTTAACAAGTTTCCAGTGGTTGCAGTAATGTCAACAGGGAATGAGGTAAGAAATTTGTTTAGAATTATAGTCTGAAATGCTCTATTTATTTTTTTGTTGTTGTTGTTGTTGAGGCAGTGTTTTGGTTCATGATTTCCACCCTATTCCCAAGCAGACTCACTTTTTGAACTGCAGCTCATGCTGACATGAGCTATTTTTGTGAGGGATCAACCCATAATTATCTGCTTGTGTTTTCCCCCTTAGGGGCTTTCTCACAGGTCTCACGCTCTCTTTGCCAAAATTCTGGTAATGTATCCAACTCTGTGCCAGCTGCTTTCCTCCTGCCAGCAAGGGAGAACCTGTGGGATAGTCACGGTTGTAATTCATGTTGCCAGCCATGACTGAAGAGTAATTTCTTTTAAGCAACACCCTCTATGTCTATAACACAAATAGCAGACAAACTGTCTTTGAAAACTGAATAGTTCTACCAAATGCCTTGTTGCAGTGTTGTGCCTCAAAATTCTTTCTAGTAGTAGCACATGTTGAAATCCAGACACTCTCCTGTTGGTAGAACAGCAGACCAGCTTTATAAGTGCTTTAACTACACCAAAAAAATCAGGTTTAAAATTAACTTAAATTACTTAATTTACTAACTTTACCTAAGTTGTGTTGCCCCAGCCAGCAACTGTGCCCTCTCATTTCTCCTGCAGTAGGACAGAGAAAGAATAGGAAGAGCAAAACCTAAAGAACATGTGGGTTGAGATATGTGGGTTAATACAGCATGGGGTTTTGACTTTAAGACAAACTTCAGGAAATCCAGCCACAAATATTAACTCAATACAGCTTAAATATTTCAATTATATTTCCATTTTCAATTCATATTTCAGTATTTCAATTTTGAAAGATTTTGAAAACTTTTTTTATAGATTGAATTTTGTCATCTGGTGTACAGATTATTGCCAGATTTCATAGCATAAACAGGGTGAGACATGCAGGAACCAAACCACTAACTGAGGAGTAAATCCACAGAGCTACGAGGATTACAGGTGGTGATTTTCTGATTAGTATCTTCCATATGGTTGAAGATTCTTGTATGCCATTAAAGGGTTCTTTACTGATGTGGGCATTCTCTTTTGTAAAATGTTGAGACCCTGCACAGTGGGTTTCTTTAACATCCTATGAAAATCTTCACAGAAGTAGAGCTGCAAGCTATAAAATTTACCCATGCTCCATTTTTCATTATTCCTACTTTACTACCTAATGCTGTGATTTTGACAGATACATTCTTATTACATACATTACACATTACATATGTACGTTTTGTAGTTTAGCTTCCAACATAGATAGCACATGTGAGGTAATTGTCATGATATACTATCTTGAGAGAAACTTTTTAGTCCAAAATGGTAATTGATATAAGAGCTAAGCATAAGGCTTCTGTCTATTAATCCGAGGCAGATTGTTTTATTTAAAATGCATCTTTTTTGGTAAGCAGACAATGAACTTCAAAATGTTCATTAATACCTTTAAATCTGATTAACAGTATCAATGAGGTTCCCTTAAACCATGTAAAGAGGAACAATAACGTGAAAACTTAAGGATTTTTTTTTTGATTGTTAATGTCTGAGATTAGAAGCCATGTACTCATAAGGAGTAAAAATGTTTTGTAGACATGAACCAGTAGAAACAAACTAAAAAACATGGAGGATTGGACTAAACAAGCACATTATACATCTTATTGATTTAAATTCACCAAGTCACTTTATACATATGTTTCATGACATGTGTCTAAAAATACCCTGTCCAGCCTGAAGAAGAAATTCTCACTAGTGTAGAGCACAGTATTCCAAGGAGACTGACTGAGAGTGTTTCTGGTTTTATAGCTGCTGAATCCTGAGGATGACCTCTTGCCAGGAAAGATTCGGGACAGTAACCGTTCAACTCTCCTAGCTACAATCCAGGAACATGGCTATCCAACAATCAACTTGGGAATTGTGGGTGATAAGTAAGTACCACATGTTAGTAAAGATGTCACTTCATATTCATGTGATGCACTTTATGGCATCCATGGGAAAAAGAAACACCAGAGAAAATGTCACTCATTACAAGTGTCACAGTGTTGTGACAAGGCACATCTAGGAGAAAGTATTTCACCCTTTTCATTAGAGCAAGAAATAAGTCTCTTCTAATATTAGGATGACTCTTTTGAAAAAAGGTTTATTTAATGGTGTTTAGTTTGTTTTGCATTCTGTTTGTTGAAACAGATAATCTATTCCCTGTTGCAAATTGAATTTATTGCTTCAGTATCCTTCTAAGCACTATACTTAAAACACATAAAGATAGACAATTCTACAGCAGCTATGCTTTTTTCTGGTCAAATAAAGGGAGAAGGAACATTTCTCTCAGAGTTTACTTTCCATGCCAAAATTAATTTAGAGTATAAAATTTTGTCATAGTCTCAATAGTTGTCTTTTGAGGAAGACCCCACTTCTGCATATTGCTCAACATTTCCAGAAATATGTGGAAGAAGTGGTTTGGTTTTTTTTACTTTAATGGTCTTTACTTTGATTGCCACAAAGTAGCATCCTACTGATCAGTCTTTCTGTTCATCTCACGGAGATTGCTCCTTGTTTCCCAGTGGCAGTGAAGTGACATCTCTTGAGAGCTCTAGGATAAGTGATTGAAGTGTTCAGTTTTTTTGTCCTTTACAAGACTGTCCTTTGCAAGACAAGTGTAGTGACTGCCATCCATGGCTTGAGTTTCTCAGCATAATGTATTTCCTCAATTTATTGAGACCTAGAGGCTTTGAATAGTCTTTCTTGCTTTTCAGTTTGGGTATCAAACCAACTGATAGACTTGCTTTGACAGGGAATTGTTCAGGCTGTCCTAGTGGACAGTTAAAAGTAAAAAAAAAAAAACCAAAAAACCAGATTACATGGTACCTGTGAGGGACTAAAAGGGAATCCAACCAGGTTACTATAAGGGAACAGGTCATTTCAAACCCAGTCTTCTCTAGAGCAGTATTCAATACAAACCATCACTACCCTGAAAGGAAGTGTATGAATGGGCCAGCCACTGCATGGTTTTGCAATAATTAAACCAACCTGCATGGTGGCTGCAGGAAATGCAGTTGAATTTGAAGTACTCAGTACAGGGAATATGACATCACAGATCTTAGGGAAGGCAAACCCCTCTGGATACTCTCACTGCATCCAGGTATCCCTTTTTTGCCTCTCTAGCCTAGCAAAACACCACTGCAGTTCCAAACAGCAATAAATATCAAGCCCTCCTACCCATGAATGCATCCAGTTTCAGGTGGTGATGTCATACAGAGTCTAAACTCATGAGACTCTACTTTCCAGGAATGGTATCTAAATGTCCACAATTGCTAGAGCTTTCTATATTGTAAGGACCTTTTTAAACTTTTAAACATAAGTAGAAGAGTTTTCAAATGAAACTATTATATCCAGAGATTGGGTTCTAGATTTGTATAGCTAAGAAAAAAGAAAACAGCCAGAAAAAGTCTCTTAGCTCCTGAGAGCCATCTCTGTGTAGAAGGATTGGCAGGGATTTTTTTAAGCAAAATACTGTAGGTGGAACTTTTTACCACCTGCAGAAGCAAAAGTAACAGCTACTGTTACCAACATTATTGTCAACAACTTACATCCTGTATGACCAATGGCTTCGTCCAATGGAAAAGATGCTTTCCCTGGTAGTCCCTCTGGAAAAATAAGAGTGTAAAGTTTGTTTGTTCTTTATGGTCTTGTCCCAATCAAATAGGTATAGTCTCAACTTTACTGTTAAGTCAACACTGTCAAAAGGAGAGTTTAACTTAAGGTCATTGTGCAAAACTGTAGCTATGTATTCCATTGCCTTCAGGAATTGTTTCTGTGAGCTTTTACACATGGAGAGTCTGTGAAGATAAATAATCTTGAAAGCTCTCAGTAATAAATGGCAAACAACTTTAGAATCATAGAATCATTTAGGTTGGAAAAGACTTTAGGATCATCAAGTCCAACCAGCATTGCCAAGTCCACAACTAAACCATGTCCCCTGGTGCCACATCTACATGCCTTTTAAATACCTCCAGGGATGGAAACTCCATCACTTCCCTGGACAGCTTGTTCCAGTGCTTGATGGCCCTTTCAGAGAAGTTTTTCCTGATATCCAATCTAAACTTCCCATGCTGCAACTTGAGGCCGTTTCCTCTCAGCCTGTCACAAGTTACTTGGGAGAAGAGACTGATCTCCACCTGGCTACAGCCTCCTTTCAGGTGGTTGTAGAGAATGATAAAGTCCCCCCTGAGCCTCCTTTTCTCCAGGGTGAACAATTCCAGCTCCCTCAGACCCTGCTCATCAGACTTTTGCCCCAGATCCTTGAATAGCTTCATTGCTCTTCTTTGAAATGTCTTTCTTGTAGTGAGATTTAAGGCCCAAGAGAACTTTTTGTTTTTCTATATTTCTTGCAAATATATTTTATGACTTTTTTTTTACTTATGAGATACTAGCTGAACACCAGGCAGCAAACAAATACATGAGTCTAAGGAAGTGCCTGTAGCTTTGCTTTCAGTTAAAAGAGAGTTTGATTCTTTTGAATCTTCACTATTAAAATGATCCATGAGTCTTGAAATAATAACCTTGGCAAAGGTAGTAACAGTTCTTTTCAAATGTTTGATTTCCTGCTTTTTTCTGTTTCATGCTAGCAAAGCAGCTTCTGCAGAGGTAGTTACTTTAGCTCATACAACAGAAAGAATGAGCACCAATCACAGAGTGTACTTGGCAGTAAGTTTTGAAAGAATAATTCAGTACTGTTGACTTAGCTAAAAGTCTTCTGCAACAGATATCAGGATTAGTCTTAGCAAGTCTTCTGCCATTCTTACACACACACATGCCCAATCCATATCTTTGCAACAAAATGCATCTGCAGTTCTGTTTCACTCAAAAGGAAAATCTGATTGTGTAAATCAGTTCAGTAAGAGGTACGGTGTTATTTCATTATGTAATAAAGCTAACAGTGTTGCCCACACAAATATTTCAGTACATATCTTTGGACTAACATGACTGATTTGATGGAGTACTGTGGCACTTGAACAAATGCTGGAGACTCACCAGAAAGATGTTACAAAGGGTACAATTTTGACACTTTAGTTAGATGTTCATAAGAAGAGAGGAACAAAACTTCAGTGTCTGTTTTATGGTTTACTGAAGTTAAACCATAGATTATGTGTGTTTGTGTGTGCTCATGTATATGTGCATTTTGTATGTATAATATGTGTCCAAACACTGAAAAACAGGAAGACTTTATATGCCTGCAGTATCTATTGGTGTAGTGAAAATACTGACAAACATACTTTTCAGAATGAAAAATTTAAAACTTGAAGTTTTCTTTAATGTATCATGGTATATATTTCTTCCTTCCCATACTTTAGATTTGAGTGGGGTTTTTTCCTATTTCCTTTTTTTAATACAATTTTCATGGGGTAAATTTTACTTCATTTTACTGGGAGTATCACTTCCAGTTACCACTGTAAGCGTTAGTGGGGTTTGAGACAGCAGCTAATAGGGAACACAATTGAGTATTGCAATTGCTGTAATGGGTCAAGGTTTGTAACAACCATGGAAATCCTCTTCAATCATATTTGCAGATCTAATATTCAAGCATAAAAAAATTTTTAGAGTACTATTAGCAAAGACAAACTTAGAGGTTATTCCTACATATCTTTTCAGCATACAAATCACTCAGAGGCATTTAGGTAAAAAAATAGCTTGTCTAGCTGCTTCAAAGCCCAGGATTGTGATAGATGTAAACAAAGAGAATGTGGAAAGATGGGAAAGCACACTGAATGTCTGGGTTTTTGAAGAGTAGTTAGAAGCGTTTAAAAAATGCCTTTGCATATTAATCATACGTGAAGTTACATTTTGAACTGACCACTCAAGTCTGACTTAGCCTACAGCTGTACTTTCATTTGAAACCAATCTTATTTTTCTTCTGGGAGCATTTTAACAATTTCTGAGATTGTCACTATCGTTTCTCTTCTCATAAATTGTATCTAACACTCAATATTCAAAATAAAAAACCCAGAGATAAAGTTTACAGTTGAAATCATAGAAGAAAGCAGTAAGAGAAAAGAACAGACCTGGGAGTGTGATACAGCTGAAGTTAGGTCTGGCCAGAAGCCTAGATTTTCTCTATTTGTGTTTTTAGCACCTAAAAGCCAAGCTGCTTGAAAAGCACACATCTCTGAGTAGAAATGGAAGATATATCCATTTCCAGAGCTACTGCAAACGCAAGAAACAAATGCAAAAGTAAGAAAAGAAAGAACCCTTCTGATATTGTTGTTACTGTTGTGTCTTACATTTTTTTGTCTGAATTGCAGACTCAGTTGCTAAAAAAATTTTAAAAAAACTGGCCAGTTAAAGTTTGTATTTCAATGTACTTTTGAATGTTGTCTCCTAATAACAAGGCCAAGTTAAAAAGGCCGCTAATTTCATTTGCTTTGGTTATAGTCTATGAAGTTATTTAGTTTTCTGGAAACCAATGATAAAAATAAGTTGCATTTCTGATCTTATCTGTAGAAGTCTAATTATCAAGATATTTTTTGTGTCTGATTATTTCATTTGTGTTGTTCTTTGTATTCCATTGTTTCAAGTGTAAAGTTTAGCCCTAGCAAAATCTGCTGTAGCATGGGCCTCTGTTTTACAAAGTCATCTTCCATTTTGACAGCTTTTCTTCTATAAAAGACTCTTGTTAAGCTTGCTAAGGAATTTCGATCACGTATGTAATGAATTCAGTTTCCTCTGCTTTTACCTTTGTTTACATGAGTGCATTTTCCCCTTCTCTGCATTCTTTTCTCTATTTTCTAATTCCCTTATCATTTTTCTTAGAGACATGTATAATATTTAGTTGCTTCCAGCAGCATTTTCATTTATGAGCCTGTGATTTCACAGTGGAGAGAGAAAGAATCTCTCTCCTTAGGAGAAAAATTCAGGAAATTCATATTATTTCCTCACTTGCTTGAAAGATTTATCTGAATAGTTATTAAGTCAGCAGTTTATGAGAGCTTTTCTATATTAGAAGTGTTTAGTCTCTTATGTGTTTACCTCTCCTTTTTAACATACTGTTGGACATAGAGCTCCTAAATGACAGGTAAACCTATTAAAAATCCCCCCTGCTGTTGTAACAGCATTACTCTGTGATATCCCTAGAATAAAAGCTTTGATAGAGTCTCTTCATATTTAGAATGGATACTGAAATCTTACTGAAGGGTTTAGTCTGCTTCAATTTTAAGTTTGCCATCCCAAAAAAAGGCTTGAATCTTTTGTATTTGTGTAGTTTGCATGTAATTACTACTATTATAATATAGATGGAACATCTGGAGTGGAGGGAGGAGAGTGGAGAAACTGCTCCAACTCGGAAATTTCTCATGCAATATCAGCTGATACATATCATCATATGAGTTAGAATATGACTTATGGGCAGAATCCAGGCATAGAATCCTAGTCTCTCCCTGCTCCAGCTTAATGCCAGCTTGGGAAAAAGCAAATATACTGTGAACAAATTAGTAGTAGTAGTAGTAGTANGTAGTAGTAGTAGTTGTAGTTGTAGTTGTAGTTGTTGTAGTTGTTGTAGTAGTAGTAGTATCATTTAACAAATGACTGCAAGAAAATGCTTGTTAGAGAAAAGACCTTACATTAAATGCCACAGTATTAGGTTCAGCTCAAGTGACTGCACTTCTAATTCTGCTCAAAAAACGATGGCATTATAAATTTTGATTGTAGCCTAATGAATGCAGGGACACAGAGTAATGGTTTGAAGGTGATTCAGATGTGGAGGTCCCCTCCTTCATTGTGCCCTGTCAAGAACATTCTCCTTTTCAAGCAGCAATGTTTAATATCTGTCACAACAACTCTTGATAATCATTAGGGAAATCTTCAAATAAGTTGTCATATTGACAAGTCATCCCGTCTAATGCACATGTTCCGAAAACACAAAGGAACTTCTGAGCCAAAACAGAGGTGAAAAAAGAACCTGTGAAGTGGGACAGTGCAAGTCCCAGGGAGTCTTCTGTACCAGTAGGAAACTTCATAATGTGACAGGTAATAAAACTCCATGCTGTAGAGGTGACAGGTGCAAAGCTAATGCACAGCAGTGTGTCATTTTCCTAACTGTGTTCAACACAAGCATGGGCTCTTTACTAAATTAGCATTTTTAGAATCACAACTCAGTAGTAGCACATGACAGTGAAAAGCAGATAATAAAGAGGACAGAATACTTTGAAAACCATGTCTTTGAAAACAGAGGGAATCTATTTGTTGGAGGAAGATAAAAAATACTTTTTTTATGGCCTAAGTTAACAATTTTAAAAGTACTTGGCGAGATAAGTTCTGTTTTCAAGACAGCTTCAGCTTTTAGAGGCCCAAGTATCATTCACTTAAATGACTTTCAACCTTCTTAATGCCTAGAGCATATATAGGAATTTGAGTTCCCAAGTCACTGAGAAATTTTTGAGGCTTGAAATGATACACTAGAAAAAAATAATGAAAACTAATAAAGACAGTAGACACAGGACAATCAAAGAAGTGGTGAACACTGAAGGTGGGTCACTGTGTCAGTGATAGGAATCACTTTCAAAACTGGGTTAAGTATATTGTTAATACAGCCAAATATTAATTGATATATAGAGGATTAAAGAATATAAGTAAAATGTACAGGATGGAGGTTTATATCCTAAGAAGCAAAGGCTTAAGAAAAGATTTGAGAATCATCTAAATACAAGTTCTAGCATATATATAAAGAGCTAATCTCTTATAGAATTAGAAGGTTATTTTTGTCCTTACCTTTGTATTCCCAGGACAATAACCATTAAATTTCTTAAGTGGTTAAAAGATAAACTGTGTACTAAAGTAATACCAGAACTCAGGCTGTTTAGTTCAACAGATGTTCTTACAAGATCACTCGATTTCCTTCCAGTAATCCTGAGCCACATGGACAATAAACTGAATAAAGTTTCTATTTCAGCAGTAATGCCTATGTATTCAAGTTAGACTAATTCAGAGTGTAAGTAAAGCATAATTTTAACAGTGATAGTAATTAGTTATTAGGAAACTAAATCAAATACTTTGATATTAAGTTCAACGTGAGATTGGATATTTATTTACAATTTAAGCAGAAGCAAGTTCAGGGAGATTTTGACACTATTCTAAATTCTAAAAATCAAAAAGTTATTTCTTCTGGTTGCAAATAATCTTTTAAGTATTATTTCAGAGAATTAAAATAATTTTTGTGTTATTCTAATGGACAATACATAGTAGAAGCACAAAATCAGAACACTAGTACCAGCAGAAATTACACAACACAGCTTAGCATCATGCTGGAAAAGATTTTGGATTTTTGAGACTGATATCTGTAATGTTGGTGGTTAAACCAGAATCTGGGATCATTCATGAAATCTGAAAGTCTTTTGTGTCTCACTTCATGACACAGGGACCCTCTTATGAGAAATAAAGATTGACTTTGTTACTCTGGAAATTAATAGAATAGCAAATGAGGGACTGAAGCCATTTTAGGAGATGCTTTTCTTGGGAAGCCTGTCAGAAAGAAATGGACAGCTAAACTTTTAACCTGAGTAATCTGAATATTTTTCCATCACTTCCTATCAACATTAGTATGCATTCAATCTGACAGACCTTCTTTATGAATGAACTATGAGGAGAAACATGGCATGGAATTACAAGGTGATAATAGAGGATTTTAGACTTCATGTTAGCCTTGACTGTGAGCATGTGTAACAGTAGTGTAGGGACATTGGCACAGTCTTCTCAAATTCCCCAGTCAGACAGGACATGAGTGTGCACAAAAGTGATCTTTGAAATGCCAGACTGAAGCTGCCTTGTGCAGGATCAGCTGGCCATGGACTGGGGAGGCAGGTTGACTTTGTTGTTGTTGACTGTCCAGTCAGCTGATATGAAGAAATAGCTCAAGAGTCATACAGTGATGACTGATGATATTCAATCATGAATATCTGATTTTAGGGTTTTTTAATAAATCTTCATGTCCAGTGATGATTTTTTTACATTTAAGAGTATAAAAACATAATTTCTGTTCATTTCATATTTCTGTTACAAGTGATAATATCTAAAAATAGTTTTTTCACTGAAAAACTCACTTGGGAGAAGTATATGTAAAAGATAATGCTGCTTTTGTAAATTGGGAATTCATAGCAAATCATTAATTGTTTTAAATAAGGTCCTGATAGGAGTAACTTTCTCAGTTTTGGACATTTTTTCTAATCCTGCCTCTTGCAGCAGGGTATGAAGCTTCTCATGAATGAAGTGGCATCTTTATTGACTAT
Organism: Cyanoderma ruficeps; assembly: GCA_008694505.1. Lineage (NCBI taxonomy): Eukaryota > Metazoa > Chordata > Aves > Passeriformes > Timaliidae > Cyanoderma > Cyanoderma ruficeps. The sequence continues at coordinate 19,814,833 of VZDJ01007753.1, read as the reverse complement.
GGAGTTATAAAATTAGGATAATTACAGCTCTTTCCCCCTTGTAGTTAAGAAGGTGACAGTTATTATGCCTTGAGACCTATTTCCTGAATAAGAAGCTAAAAGTGTGAGTAAAAATATTTCAGTGGGGCCCATTGCCAAATATTTTCCCATTATCTGTGGTCCTCCTTCCAAAATTTCAAGTTGTTTAACACTTCATTTTGCTTTGTTTGGAAGTCAAGAGTAAAGAAGTTTCCTCATAGACACCACAAGGAAAGATGAACTGTGCTTTGTTGGCATGCCCAGTTGAGCCCAAATCCTTCCATAACTTTACTCTTCATTCCTTGTGAGAAGCCCATCCAAACTGTAACAAAAAGATGTTCCCGTGCACTCCCTTTCTCTCCCATTGGCTGGCCTTGCAAAGAGGAAGCATTTCCCATGGTGATTTTGAGTATTTAGAGCCACCAAGGGGGACACAGCTGGGCACAGAGCTTCCCTTTGACCCCAGGAGATTCTCTCCTTCCCTGGCTCTTTATTATACCCCTTCTGCTTCCTTTACCCTCAGGAAGCCAGATGTTTTTAAAGAAGAAGGGACACAGAGCTTCCAGAACACTGCGGAGACAGGCCTACCAGATTGGTGAGCACTGTTTTTAAACCACTTGGGACGTTGAGGCACGTGCATGCTCACAGGCAGGCTCGGCCAGGTGTCTGTCAGGGCAGAGCTTGGAGCACAGATCCAACCAACATTTGCTGTACAGGAGCAGATGGTGTTTTATTCTGTCCATTAAGTAGCACTGATAAGTAGCACTGCCTTTTCAGTTCTTACGCACCAGTGCACTGTAGATTTAGATGGCTCCACAACGTTGATAAAATGAAAATGTTTACATTGCTCATCAGTAGCAGCAAACATCTTTTTCCATCAAGGTTTTTCCTTTTAAAAACTGAGCAGATTAGCAAAAATCCTGCTTGAAGGTAATAGTGGAGTACAGGGAAGTCACTGTTATGATTCTTCAGTCATAACAGGAGTTGGACTTCGGTGATCTTTGTGGGTCCCTTCCAACTCAGGTTGTTCTCTGAGTCTGTGATACTGCACACTTGGTTTTCCAGCACTATGCTGATCGTCTCTAAAGCAGGCTAACTGGAACATTCAGGAAACCTCTAAACTATGCACTATGCATTTTTTCCAAAATACGTATGCAATTATATACTACGTGTTACTAAGGGAAATGGCTTAATAATGTAGATTAATTTTCAGAACTTCCCCTCTAACATAGGCCCAAGTAGCAGGAGTGATGACAGAGGGAGAGTAAACCATCTGTCTTTTCCTCCATTAACAAACAGAAAAAAATTAGTTGCTATAGTTTCATTCATGTAGGAAATAAAAATAAGTAGAAAGAGAATGAAAATCCTATCAAAGGCTATTACCTGAAAACTTCAGATATGAGGATCCTCACTGGGGTAAATGGTCCCATTTTTGTAAGAAAGGGTTGGAGGATTGGGTTATAGCTTATTTGCTTTGCATACTGGAAAACAAATTGCTGTTCTCATGAGTGAGTCAATCTGCCATATCCTTAGCTTTCAAAAAACTGGTTCTTGTTTAACAATTAGTTATTCATGCTGAAGCCAGGTTGTTATAAATCTAGGTTTTCCTCAGGTAATGGACTAAAGACATCAACCCACTAGAATCTTTTGCTATACTACACATCCAAAAAAACCTTAATTTATGAGAATCTGCAGTATTTAAAACCTTTTACATTAATTTGAAGAACATGATACAGACTGCCAGCTTTATCTGAAATTACTTAAAAGATGGAATCTACCAGCAGGTGATGGACTTGAAATTCCTCATACAACTCAGTTCACACCTCATTGCTACTGCATGAGCCTTTGGTCTCTTCTAAGTGATGAGAGGGAAAGCACCAACAAAAACCAGCCCCTAGAACAAGTCTTCCTACCCAAAGCATGAGCAATAAAAAATGCTTCTGCTTCCAGAGTAGGAGAAAAGGTAATGGGCATTTTGTTATGTTAAAAGCATCTTTATGCTTGAAGGAATATGGTCCAGTATTGTAGAGACAAATGAAGTTCTAGTTCCTTCCACTAACTAGCAGCTGTCAAAAAAATTAAGTTGCTGGTCTCAAAGTTTCTAAGTTCCTTCTCTTCACTTATTTCTAACACTGTAGTTTACTCTTCTTGGGGAATTTGTATTTTTTAAGTAAACAAAAATCGATGTCATATTTCATTTGACATTGTTTTAGGACACAGATGATGACAGAGAATTTTAAAAGGTCTTTTTATACTGTCTCTAACCTGTGGCTTCCAAATCATTTTTGTTCTGGAGACAGACATTTTTCCAAGTGATTGAGTTATGATTCTGTAAAGTGTGGAGCTTCCTGGAGAAAGCCTTCATTTTGAGGCATTGCTTTAGGGACTGCATTTCTACCTGTCCTAGAGACATCCATACTGTTGATCAATAGCAGTTACACCTGTTTACAGGGGGATGAAATCGCTTTAAATTCCTTTTAAATTTATTTAAAATTCACTCTTACAGTTGAAGCTAAAGTAAAATGACAAGGAAGAAATTCTGTGATAACAATGCCATTTCACCAATATGACAGATTTGGTGATATTATTTGCTATATATAAACAACTGGCACTAATTACATCGATCATATATTTTACTTTCAGTTGTGTCAGTGTAAGCCAATTCTCATTTCATGAATGCTCTTATTGAAAGAATTTCAGAACCACAGTTGCACTTCAGACTCACCAGTGCACTGACATCTTTACTGATGAGCAAAGTCTTTGACATTGATTATTACAGTGTGTGGTGTAATCTTCAGTCATATTATCTCAACCCAGCTACAACTGTTGAATATTTTCTACTCCAAAAGTGAAAACTTTCCAGTGAATCCATATTGACTCACTTCCTTTGTAACAAGGAAGATAAAATAAAAATCTTTACCGGTGTAATCCCATCCAATTTCTTAGAAAAACTAATGGATTCCTGGTAAGTGTACTGATAAGGTTCATTATCTTCAGCCAGCAAAATTAGCCAGGGATAGTTTTTTAATTAGTGAAAACCAGCAGTTCTCAGGCTGCTTCTTACACTCAGAGGACACACACTATGCTGGATTTAGAGTGAATTAAGTGCTCACAAGTTAGTCCAATGGCACAATGCCTGAAAACAGCTCTATCAAAGCTTCGCTCCTGTTCTTTCAGCATTTATGGAAAAAATTACAATTCACACTGAAATGCTTGCAGATGAATGTACATAAGCAGCAGACAAGGATGTGATCGAGAACCCTTCATACTGGAATGTGCCTGGAGTACATAAGCACATGGCTTCTATGCATGAGACCTTTTCCTGTAGCACTGCCATGGCTATCTGTTTTTCTGACCTCTCTGATCTTTTGTCATTCTGGCATATTTATGAGTGGGAGTCTTCTGAAGTAGGTCCAGAAAACAGTAGAGGAATCTATATTATCATCCACATATAGAAAAAACACTGAAGGCATTAGACAGCTCTCATGGTTACTTCAGCAAAAAAGTTGAACACCTCTAGTTGAAGGCCTCTAATCAAAATCCATACAAGTTCAGAAATGTAACATGAAAAATAATGCTCTGCAAAATAACATTTATATTTGCAGCAGCAGCAATTAATGAACAGCAAAAAGTACCAATGACAGATTCTTTTATATTGCTGTCAAATAGACAGAACTTACATAGTCATGTTGAACAAGCCAAAAGCTGCTGTAATTATTCCAGCTTTCCTCACAAACTGGCCTGTTTTCCGAGGGGAAACATATTGCATCTGTTCAGAGTGATCCAGGGAAATACCACAGAAGGTAGAAGGAAGATACATTTTGAGAGCATGATGAAATACACTTGAGAATTTTGAAACAAATACAGTTTCAGAAGTGTGTCCATATGTTACTACATACAACATCAAAATTGGATTTTCTTCTGCTTTCAAAGACTATACTAGTCACACACACAGAATTCCTATTACTGTCAAATATTCCTTCATTGAATTGCATTCATTGAAATGTATTCATCGATTTACATTCAATATTAGATTCTACAGAAGTTGGCTAAAAATAATGTTTAGTTGGCTGAAAATAATTGCATCTATGCACCACTCTACATCCTGCAAATTACTGATATGCAAAATACTCCTCTTGGCCATGAGGTGAGAAGTGGGTGACAGACTTTGTCTTTGTGCCTCACTGCATTCATCTATTCATTTTGAAATCTGTCACCTCAGCTGAATGAGCAGTTAAAAAATGAGAGTTAATCATAAAGGATCAAATCCATATCCCATTTTTCCTCAAGAAGAAATGTCATTGAGCTTGATAAGATCTCTGAGTACAACAAGTAGTCTGTTGGTTATTTGATGAAAATTTTAATTTGGTAAATTCTTTGTTATTTTGGAGGTAGAACTAGGATTTTGACAGGGATCTTTGCATGCAAGGGGAATTTCTGGCAAGTCTTTGTACCTCAGTTAAACCTGTTTCTCTGGAACATCTGTTTAACAGATAAGAGACTTCCTAAGATGCAAATGTAGTACAAACCACTGTTGCCAGTTTGTGACAACACATCCAGAATGTGCTGAACTCAGGGCAGCTCCAGACTTTTGAAGTTTACAGTCAACTACTGTAGTTTAGAGAGCAGCAGGACTACTTTGGTCTTTAGTGTGGTTGTGTAGGATCACTGCTAAGCACTTCTATTTTCACGGTGTATCCAGGAATCTGTAGCTCCTCAGAATTGGTGAAGAATCATGTCTTTCAGCATATAACTGAAATACTTGAGATACTTTCAAATAAATTAAACAGTAGGCAAGAAAGGTTGGCCAGCTCTGCTTTTGAACTCACAATAGACACTTGTGCATGCATCTGGTGCATTATGGTGCATGTGTATCTTTCTGTATCTGTGTCCAGTGTCTCTGTAAAGCACACAGGTTTAAGGTGCTGACTGTGATGGTGCATGCACACATTTTGCAAGTACAGATTAGCAGAAGACCTGGGTTTATAAAAGCCCAGGCTGCTGCATAGAGAAATACAACAACCACAAGTGTTTCTGTCAGTTACCCAATAGTAGCAGCTGTATATGGCACTGGACAGCAAGGACTAGAAGTGACTGTCAGGTAATGAGGTTACACTGAATGAATGAGACTCCTGTGGGAAAGAACATGGTGGAAATGGTCCTGGAAATTAGTAATAAACTGTGGGTTTTGTATTGTGACAATGGCTTGATAAATCAGTCCTAACTAAAGGTTCCAGTTGTTTTAACTGGGATCATTCATGTTATTGCAGAATGGTAGGTGATTTTTTGAACATTTGCTGTTATTTGTTTTCTGTATTAAATTATAAAACGGAGCGGTTTAATTGCATGTATCAAACTGCTGCTAAGGGTTGTACCACAGAAAAAGCTGACAGATTGATAATTAATGACAGTGAAGCACAACAATAGGATCAACAAAAGTGAATTAATATGCATTGATTTCTATGTGAAAGAGAAAATTACACTGTAATTTAGGGTACTTCAAACTGGCACTTAAAACACAGAGAATTCTTTGGTCTTGACTATAATGTAGCTATTTCTTTTGAGAGTGGAAAGGAGAAAATTTACATGGCTGATGTCTATTTTAATGAGGCATCATTTTCTTGTTCAAGCTCTTAAGCTTTCTTGTATATCTTTTCAGTTCAAAGACAGCTCATTTGACAGCTCAAGTGTTGAATAAGTTTTCCACAAGCTAACTTTGATAGCCAGAATTTTTTCATGAATCCAGAAGGTGTTGCTGCTGTACTGCCATCCTGCAAGTCCTCTCTTCAAATCAATGACAGCAAGTGTCAGCTGCTTACTGGATGCTTGCTGCTGCCATTATACAATAGTTACCCACCAACTAATTTGCAGCTTGTACTGTACCATAAAAATTAACAAGAAGGGTCAGGAAACTGGGATAATAGGGCAGATACCCTGTTTATCAGACTGACAAAATTAGCAGAGACTATAAAGGTAGACTTAAAAATACATGCAATCATTAGGCAAATCACTATGCAGCTTCAAAAATGTATGTACAATACACATAATATTTGTGCAGACACAATCTGCTCTGGGTGTTGAGAGAAAGTTTGCATTTGTTCCTTATTTATGAATAGTTTAATAGTTCCTTATATGAATAGTTTCAGAAACTGTATGCTGTCCTTAAATAACAAATTTTCTTCAAGGTATTAACAAAAGATGATCCAATATGATCTGAAACATATCTGAGTATAACTTTTTTAATAAGTTGCAACATGTTAGAAAAGAACACTCCCTTTTTGTGCACTATGTCACTCTGACTTTGAAAATCACCAAATGGAACAGTAATTTTGCCATCTGGAAATTAGGCTTTCCATCACATCTACTTTACATTGATTAAGGTATTCACCATTATATTTGAGCAAGTGTTACAGTTCTGTCCATGAAGGAAAAAAATCCAAGAATAGCACTTTGACAAGCTCTTTTAAAGGATTTATTGAAGTAAAATAGACCATTAATCTAGCTAATCCAGTATCCTGCCCCTAGCAGTGGCTAGGGCTTCAGAATATAACTTCTGATTTGTACCTGCTCAGACAGTGAGTGTTATTTCTCAGCTTCATGGCGATTTGTCACCTGCATTTTAAAACAATCTTGCCATGTTATACTCAGATGCCAAAGTTATCTCGTCAATTATCTCAGAATTTAATAGCTTTCATCATTTATTTTCTTTCCATGTCAATCTAAAGGAGTAGCTGTTTACTGTTACACAACAAATGAAACAGTTATCTTGTTATCTGATTATATCAACTCAATGTTAATATGCAATTTGAGTAATAACTCTCTGTATTAAATCCACTAAAGGTGAGGGAAATGTCCACTACAGTGTTGATTGAATATTGCAGCAGATGACTCCTAGAAGGAATGTTTGGTGCTAATTGCAGAGTCATGGAACTACCAGCCCTAAGTAGAACATAAAGTTAAGCAGACCTGAGTGACAAAAAGAAGTCTGCCAAAAATGTCAAAAAAGAGGCATTTTCTGCAACGGCAGGGGAGGGAATTCTGTCTCCTTTTTTCAGAATGAAAACTAAACTAACACAATCGTTCAGTTTATTGCAACAAAATTTTTAACACGTTTCTTTTTGGAAGACTTAAATTCATTTTGCAACTTTGTTAAAGATGATATGCAGTGCTATTGGCTGGGTAAGTTTTAATGGTAGAGTTTTTTAATGCCTTGCACTATACAGATGGTAAAGAAAATAATTTAAAATGGTGAAGAAAGTATATTATACAGATCATTCTACTAGAAATTCCAAAAATGCACCAAGTCCAGTAATATTCAGCTTTTTACATGACAACATAAAAACACCTGAATGATGAACTAGTCCAGTGGAATGCTGCCCTCATAAGGAAAGATATGAACTGAGTCCTCATCTGGTTTGAGTTTAGGCTTCTTTGGAGAGGGAGGAAGGTTTATTGATTTTTTTCTTTTTTTAAGTGATTTAATATATATACAAACACATATAGATATTCTGTATGTAAGTAGCTGCATTTCCATTCTATTTAACTTTACAACAGTTAAATATATACTTGTTTTCTTTTTACTCTTCCTTCCATTATTCTCAAACCACAACTGAAAGCAAGCCCACTTCATTATCCAGAATTAGCATGTCCCCAGACAGGTAGTCTTACTACCTATGAATAACTTTTAAATAATTAAACAAGATAAAATGAAACAGCCTGGAGCAGCCTCCAGATAAGGTCCTCAGCTCCATCACAACCTAATGAGAAAAATGTACTGAGAGCAGTGTTAGGCTGGTGATAGTGGCATATGTCTCACTGCCGAGCCTCAGGAATGCCAATATCGACCTCTGTAATGATATGTATTCCTTGCTGCATTCCAAGCAGCCTCATTGGCAAGGATTAAGGAATACTGAGATCTTGAGAGACTTTTCCTATTACAAACTCTATAATAATCTTAATATCTTATTACATACAGATACCACTTAGACGATCAATATGGGACAATTGGTTTTGAAGAAGTAGCCAACACCACACTTGCTTGTTTCTACTTTCCTTTAATGACTGCTGAAGACTTGTGCTGGATTTTGGAGAAAATGATCCTGAGATTTCAGAAGGGGCAGCTGATAAAATGTCTCTGTTTCCTAAAGAACAAAGGAGATGGTTTTGCTTGAGCCCATTCTTTGGGAGAATTTATTTTCTCCCAAAGAAAACAGTTTAGGCATTCTTTGTAGGCCATTAAGAGTATCCAAGATACCCAAGACCCTAAACAACAGTCATGATTGCCACTATTTACTTTTAAAAATAGTGTATAGTTTAGGAATTCTGTAAAGGAATTAAATAAGGAATAAAGGAAGGTATTTCTTTATACATTAAGGAATATATACAATATATTCCTTTTACTACCTTTAAAAAATAGTGTATAGTAGTGTATAATTCCATCTTATTGATTACAGTCCACAGCAATCTGCCTTTCTTACTGCTGTATCTTGTTGCCTACCTATTACAAAGTCATCTGACCCTAGGGAGCGAGGTTACCCGACATAGATAATGAAGCTGTGCAGGATGACTACACTGTGATGCCAAAGAACATGGTGCTTCAGTCACGGGACATTGTGAAGAAAGAGTCTTGAGTCCTTCTGCCTGTAAGGCATAACCAGGGTAGAGGACACCTGAGGGCTCTCTGGTGAGGTGAGGTGTGTGCAGGGTTGCGTGCACTGAGCTATTTGCTCAGTGAAGGAGTGCGGTCCTTCTTGTGTCACATTAATTGCAGTGCACACAGCACCATGTCATGCTAACTGCTGCTTATATTTCACTGAACCATGGGCAAAGAAAGGATGCTCAGAGGAAAGAATTTTTCTTTCTGAGACATTTGGAAACACACCATATCTGCTAGTCTCTAAAAGGTCAACTAAAACTTGCATAATATTTTTAATTTTCGTATTTTCAGCTCAAACTCCAAAATTACAGCTGTAGTTCTACTTTCAGGTGAAATACAGCCAAAGCTCCCAAAGGACAGCCCTGATGCCATTTTCAGCCTGCATTCATTACCCACAATGGCATTTTGTAACTGTAGTGTGGTATTTACCTGAGGTGCTGTATTCCAGGTGAAAGCCTTCATGCAGTCACTAGCATTATTGCCCATTCTTTCAATGGCATTCTAAGTAGGAACAGCTTCCCAAGAAAAACGTTCAGGATCATTGAATTGAAAACATACTGTTGAAAAAGCGATACATACAGTCGTAGCCACAGGTCAACTTCTGGTCAGTTCACAAATGTTAAATACAAAGTATGAATTTAAAATATTGGAAATGGTTTTGATTCCTTTGGACCTGTGTGAGTTGTATTACTGAGTTTCTCCACTGCATGCCTTGAAGCTCTATATTAGCATCAGTACTGCTCTTAAATATCAATGTCACTTCAAAGTTTCCAGTTTAGATCTAAAATGGAAAGAAAAGAGTTAGGACACCAATACCCCTCACAGTTATACTCTTTGTATGGAAGAATATCATAGCTCCCATTACACTGTTTCTCGTGAAGGTGAATAGACCTTTTAGCAGGATGGATTGTGTTTTTGCAAGCTGAAGTGGATATGTACAGGTGGCTTTGCTGCAGAGCCCTCTAACAGAGAAGAGAAGCAAAGGATTTACTCCCACTCTTCACTGATCAAAGTTTGAAGCAGAGCCTCACCCCCATTTTTGCACACATCAAATAAGCTAGACGGATAGTACTGCAGCCTACTTGGTGGTTGGTAATTTTTATGTGTCAGGTGCCTTTATATATCCCTGTCAGTTCATCTAAGTCACAATTTGTATTACTACCTACTGTGCCAATTGCATCTTAGACACTTGTGTTAGCGTTCTTCAGTCCCAGTCTAAAGTATCCCACTGTTCCTGTTGCAAAGCTTAGACAGAAAGGTGCCAAACAGTGTGGCATTCACTTAATGAGACTGCAGTTCTTGAATTGAACAGTGTAGAATCTTAAGAAGGAAAAGATTTTCTCTTTTTTTGTATTATTCTCTTAAAACGTGTGTATATGCATCTGTATGTGTGCACACAGACTTTACAACTCATAATAATTCCATGCCACTAATCTGCTTGCCTGTTCTTTCCTGTAGCCCAGATGATTTACTGAATGCACTGAATGAGGGTATCAGCCGTGCTGATGTGATCATTACATCAGGAGGTGTATCTATGGGAGAAAAGGTATGCAAAATTCAAGTTTGACTTCCTACAATATGTGTAAGAATTTCAAACCAGAGTCTCTTATCCAAGCTACCACCTTTGTATTAATGTTTATTAAAAAGGGACCTTACTTTTATTGGAACACTTAAATGTGAATTACTTAAGAAAATAGTATTCAAAGCTGTTTCCCTTTCTTCTTGTTTCTGTACTATAGTTGACATAGTACAACAGAGAAGCTTTTAATTCTTGATGTGAGTGATTTACAAATGTGTTTTTATTTAAGGAACGACTTATGCAGATGAGGAAGGTGCTGGTTAATAGCACATGAAGACAACAGGCTTCTTTTTATTTTTAGAGCAGGTGAAATGTAGATAGAATTAAGGTACTTTGAAAGAACTTAGAAAAGCAACCTAAGTATATAAATAGCAGGTTTTTTACTCAGCACATCTCTGTTTCCTGAATGTGCCAAAACTCTATCTGTTACAAAAATAGTTTTATCACATTTTGCGCCGGATAGTCCTACAGACAATACATATGAGAGCCAGTGAGCTGATATATTTGCCTTTTGAATCATTAACAGAATTGTTGATTGAGTTCCTGTTGATTATCCCTGTGCCAAAACCATCAAAGAAAATAGGGATACACAGATGCTGGTGGGGCATAGATGAACCTGCAGGACATTTATTAATCATGACTTATGCGAAGGAAAACTCAAATTACTTTTTGATCCCAGGCTGAATCTGTGAGTTTGGCAGGTAAAATAAACACCTTTTATAACTAACAGATACTAAAGACAGTCATTAGGAGGTGGGAAACATGAGTGCTGGTTTTGTTTACTTTTCTGAGTAGAAATCATATCATTGGATACATAATGAAAATGGATAATTAATTAAACCAGTGCAAATAACTTTCAATTACTCCCATTGTCTCCAGTGTGCCTAGAAAAATAATCAAGGAAATGAAGCAGCCAAAAGCTAAAGACTGTGTTGCATCTTCCCAGCACAAAAAATACAAGCCCCGTCAGCATGTTTTGAAAAAGGCCTGACTGCCAAAATAGTTTAGTGTTGCTACAATACTTGCAGGTAGTGATTGCCTTTTAAGTTCTGCTCTCTGTTCTGACATTTTTAAGACAGTAAATGAAGGATAAGAAGTAGAAACGCAAACAAATTAGAAATGTTCTTCCTCATCTCCTCCTTCATCTCCCAAATTGGGAATGTGACAACATAGTGCAGACATGGTAACACCTAGAAACAGCTGGACTGCTGAATGGTCTTACAGACATTCAGACCTTTGCCTCATTTCTCCCCAGTCTGAATTTGAGGCAACAGCCTAAAGTCAATAGGCTCTACATTCCACTGATGGTCTACCCTCTGATACTGAGCTTTCTACAGTTTTAATTAAATAGCTGTGAACATCCAAATAGTAAACAGAAAGTAAAAGAGGAGTTAATGCAATTAATAATTAAGAGTTAATGCCTGGCTGAAATGAGTTGCTGCTTTCCAAGTATTTGAACACACACATCCACAACAAAAAGGGCTAACTGCCAGGGAGTTTCAGATTTACAGCTTTCAAAGTCTGTCTTCCCAGATAAGTGTTATGGCCTGTGTCTTTAGGCTCACTAAACACAACAGATAGGGTACTACATCTTTAGGCAGAGCAATTGTCAATAAAGATTAAACAAGTAATTCCATTTGTTTTAATAACTGGATCAATCATGTTTATGCAAAATCATTTAGCTTGAACTCATTCACAAGCCCCTCAGAGTTTTTTTCTTTCTAAGGAGTGTTAAAACAAACCACTGTCAATTTGACCATTAGACCCAAGAAATTACAATAATTACAGTATCCTGGAAAACTATGATTTCTACAGTACAGTATTGATTTCAAAAGTAGTAGATCTCTAAATCTACAACTAGATAGTTTCCATGGCAAAATTTAAATAACTTGATCATTTAAAGTCTTAACTTTGTATTGTAAAGGGTTTTTTTCATCTCTGACATAGAGAATTTTTTAGTAGTAGGTATTTGTGGGGTGCTCTAAGATTCTGATGGTGCCGATGAATTTTAAGAAAACATATGTCCTCATGGAGTCAGGTTTGGCACCTAAATGAGTCTGTTCTTTACCTCTTTTCCAAAACACTTTCTTTCAAATACTGGAAATTCCCCACTGGGCTGTAGCACTTGCAGGATATGCAAATTTTCATCTTCACTTGATATTAATTAATTGCTTTGAATGCTTAGATGATGTAAAGCCACTTTGATGTTACTTAATTTTTATTTTTTTTTAATTAAACAGGACTATCTTAAACAGGTGCTGGATATTGATCTTCACGCACAGATTCACTTTGGCAGAGTTTTTATGAAACCTGGGTAAGAAATCTTTCTGCTTAGGCAGCCTAGATGGAAGCTACATTGGGCAAAATATCCTAGTGAAGTTCTTCAGGAGATTTCACTTTTCTAAATATACTGTAAACCACAGGATAGATACATGTGGGAAAAGCAGCAAAATCAGTGCTCTTCAGATTAGTCATCATGTTTATGGGTGAAATTAACTGGAACAGAGAGATTATTTTTTATCGGTAAGAGATATTTCTCTGATAACTGTTGCAAACCAGGTTTGGGGACTGGTGGGAAACCAGCATGGTGTAAACATTGCCACAGCCTTCAGTGTGATCACAGAGCTCACATTGACATTGCCAGGAAATAACCAGGAAATATAAGGACATTAAATGGACAGTTTGCTTAAAGAGTATCTCATTCCACTTCAAAATTTGCATAAATTATATCTCTACAAGCAGTTCCTTGAGAGAGGTGGAATGACAGCTAATTTACAAAGCTTTGTCTAACTGGCATGTTGAGCATAGTAACTTTAAAGCAAGCAGAGTCCTTTATGTGTTTAGTTTGCCTCAGAAAACTGTTTCAGCATTGCTTTTCTATGCTGTGGTACTGCTCATTAGTGAGTCTGGAAGTGTGCTCTGTAGAGAGAATGAAAATCACACATGTCGAAAACAGAGAGTTGCCCTTTCTTCACAGTACAAGAGCAGAAAGATGTTTGCCCCTCTGCCTCACTCCCTGTGGAGGGCAGTTTGTTTGCTGGGTGGGTCAGAATGGTCCAGCTACACAACATCAAGCACAGCTTTGCAGAATGATTCCCTCTAGCCCAGAACTGCTGTCATGGAGCAGAGCTGCAAGTGGGTGTTTGCTGTGAAAGCAGACAAATACTTTTAGTGTCTCTGCTACAGTCTGGTAAAGAACTGCGTGTGGGCTTGGTGCTTGTGCTGCTCCTACCACCACCTCCTTTCCACAGAAGGACTGAGTGAGCTAAAAGCTTGTTTCCTCCCCTGGTGGATGTAGCCCAGGCATGGAAATTCCTCACTGCTTCTGTCATACTGCTACGACTGGTGTAGGGAAGTCCCAGAAGCAGAATCTGCACTCCAGTCTCTGCTGCTGACAAGAATGGATAACTTGATTCAGAGAATTCAGAAAATTAAATTCTGGTTCTGGCTTACTTGTAAGCAAACATAATTTTTTCTTCTGGTGAGTCCCCTGTAGACCTGCAGCAATAAACTTTTAATAACTGGCTGGAAAAACTTCAAGATACTGATATACTGATAAAAAAATGGGTGTTTTCCCTAAATGTCCCTTTTCATTTTATGCCACAAGAAAAGTATTTCTTACTGTTACCAAAACATTTTCTCATTTGTTCTTACTGAGAATGTAAGCACTCTCTTTTTTCATTAGCTGTAGTGCAATAGCAAATATTGTATCTTGGGTTTTATTAACTGCTTTCTTAAAAGATTGTAGATTGGGTTTACTATATTGGAAAAAAATCCCTTGAGTAAGTTCCAAGAGTGAAGTCAGAACTTGTTGTATGCCTGTATTTGATGTGCTTCATCAGTGCAGGGTGGTGCCTGGCATTTACCATCCCTCCACTTAGTCTGAAAGTTACTGAGCTCATGTAAGGTTATCTTGTCTATCTGCACTGACAGAAGGAAGTTCTGGAAGATTCTACCAATGATGGTGTTGAAATGTCATATGAGAATTCAGGGTTTCCAGTAAATATGAATTAGCAATTCAGTTTTTTTCCATTGGTTTTGTGCACTGGTTATAACAGTTGGAAGTCTGGCACATAGCTCCCATCATGTTAGAGGCATTTTAAAACAGGAATGTCAAACACTAACTTCCCCTGGTAAAATCGGATATTGATGAGTCTTAACAGATACTAAACTAGGTAATAATGATCAAAGTGCAGCAAATGTCCAAAGTTGTAAACTGTCATCTGCTGACCAGGTGGTAGTGGTCAGCTCAAGATAAAGCCAAGGAAACCAGCCGAAGTATTGCTCCTATAAGGTATAATTTCAAATGTTTGAAAGGGTTATATTAACATAGAATTCTTGTTTCATGGATGAGTCCCTTTTCTTTGCCATCCACATTCTTGAGCTGTCACACTACTGTCCTATTTGTAGCAGGAATAGCCCTCATAGCAAGTTACCAAAGATCACTCAGCAGCTCTGAAAGGCAGAGAGCTCTTCATTGGTAGACCTGTTTGTCACCTGGCTGCAGTTCTGCCCGTGTATCTGAATTTGTTCACCTGCAGACTAGCTAGCATTTGCTGCTCAGAGATGCTGTTCCTTTGTCAGTACTGCTGCAGAGACTGGAGTAAGAGAACTAGAGTCACCAAGGTTATAAAAAATTGGAAACCCTGATACAAAAAAAACCCACAGCTCTTGTGATTGCATAATTCCAGTACTACTTCATTGTTAATTGGCTTCTACCACGAAGACAAGATTTAGATTTTTGATTACTAGTTCATTTTCTTTTAGATCTTTCCTCTCCAAATTTGTGTACTTAAAACTTCAGAGTTGAATCTCAAGAAAAATTATTCTGTCACCACAAAGAGAGGATTATACCTCCAGTATGGAATAAGCAGCAGGTGCTAATGATCTGCTGATAGAGAGATGTCCTGTTTTGTTTTGTATTCTTTTCTTTTCCAAATGTTTCAAATAATACAATTATGTTCAGTCAAATTCTAATGCAGATATTAAATAACTTTCTTTTTTCACAGCCTGCCAACAACTTTTGCAACTCTGGATATTGATGGCGTAAGAAAAATAATCTTTGCACTCCCAGGTAAGATGTTTTGTGGATTACTTTTGTTGGTGTGCATAGATGACAGACATGAAACAGAATAGTGACACTTCACCGCACCTGTGCCTGGTGTTGGCCCCTAAGGAAGGTACCTGTAAGATTTGCTCAGAAATTTCCAGAAGAGGTGGACTTGCAGGGATGTGCTAAAGAGTTCTTTTTTGTCCCTGTCCTCAGAATTTTTTGGTACAGGTCTTAAAATTTCTTCCATCCAACAATTTCCTTACATTTTTCACAGGGGTGTTTTTTCCTACAGCTCCCTGTGCCTTCATCATAAATATCCTGTGGGTGTAAGTCAGTGCATCCACTCTGACATATTGAAAACGGAGACAAAAATGAGGGAGTGCCAAGGAACATGTTATGGAATATTTTTGTTTATCATGCTCCTGCTGTGGAACCAAAAGAGGGCAGCATGGCTGCACTGCTGCTAGCTGTGTACCCTGGGAAAACACTTGTTTAGAATAAAGATTTCCTTATGGATTTCTGTCCTTCTAAATGAGAAGGAATTTATTTTATTCTTATTGCTCTGGCTTTCCATGAATTCTGACTACACAAGGAATCCTGTTCTTGATAAGCTGGTGGTTTCCAGATCTATCTCTAGTGCTTCTACCCTTTCTTGCTTTAGTTGCTGCAGTACATTTTCTTACAGGGGAGATATCAGTGGAGCATCCATCTGACCACAGCATTTATTTTAAAACGGTTGTCTAGAGAAGATCAGATATGTGAGACAGTGGTGTTTTGACAGGTGGTCATACACCTCTCTTGTGAGTCAACAGAAAACATATAAATCAGTAGGATTCTCCTCAGAATTTGTCCTAAAGCATTTTGCTACTCTGTTAGGAAACTGAAAGTTATTTTTCCCTTGGTGTCTGGGAACCATCAGTCATGGATAAAGAGCCCTGTCAGGGTGGAGGCAATAACTGTGCACAATTAACTCTGCTCCAGCCCCAGACAAATGTAGGCATAGGACAAAGGCAGCAGAATAACAGAGGCAAAAAGGGGGGCCTGAGGAACATTAGGCAATTCTGGTCAGAGCAGGACCCCAGCACATATCATCCAGAGTAGCTTTCAACAGGTGTACTTGCCACATGCCTCTGCAGTCTGTGCTGTATGCAGTACATAGCATGGAAAGCTCTGTAGAGTCCTTTAAAATGAAATTGCTATAAAAACATAAGCTCACTTTCAGCATTTGGAGTAAACCAAGAGGGCATCACCACCAACTGTTCTTTGTCCTACAGGCAATCCTGTGTCAGCTGTTGTCACCTGCAATCTCTTTGTTGTTCCTGCACTGAGGAAAATGCAGGGTATCCTGGATCCTCGGCCCACCATCATCAAAGCCAGGGTAAGAAGCTTGTCCTTTGTTTAAAAATTCTCTCAAGATGTTGAAGCACAGCTCTTTGGGCTCTGAAAGACTGTTGTGTTTGTGGAATCTGACTAGCTTTGGCAGCAGAAGGACGTTCACACAAATAGAGGCACATTCTCAGTCTCTGTTAATGTTAATTCAGTCCCATAATTTTTAGAGTTAGATGGCCATCTAATGGAGCAAGATATACAGATGCAGACAGAGGCAGCCATTTGCCAGTCAGGCAGGAAGGACACACTACAGTTTAAAAAAGACATTTGTTTTAGGCTATGGTAAAAAATGCAGAGTAATCTGAGAATATCTAGAGTTAGATAGTTCTGTATTAGCAATAGAAAATACAAACTTTAAAGCCTTTTTGTTGAGTTATTTATATAAGAAACCCACATGACCACCACCCTCCGCAATATAAATTCCTTAAACTCTTCTCACTTTTCTAATAAATTATGGATAGTGTAACTCTATTTAATATAGATTCAAGGCATGTTATTATAATGTCTTCTTCTTCTGTTTTTGATTCAAATGAAGTACCAAGGAATACATCACCTTTTGTAGTTTTCTTAGTGTTCTTGGCTATGCACTTTTCTCTTACAGCTTATCCCGTTCCTCTCTTTTGTCCTTCCTCAAGCACCCAGATTTTTAGCTCACAGCTAAAATATTCTAAAAAAGAAAGCAATTTTCAGTGACCTTCACTTTTGCATGTATTTTCCATTATGAGCCATCCTCTGTATGTCTTTTAGTTTCAAAGATTGGCCATTTTCCTTTTGTCAGAGCTAGCAGGATTTTGAATGCGAATAATTTTTTTTTCTTTATGCAATGCAATCCAAAGAGACCATTAGGGTTGTTATTTTAGGCTTTTTTCTACAGAAATACTATCTGTAAACTCTCAGTAAAGGAATGGCTTTGGAATATTCCACTTAAAGCATAGAGACTCCTTCAGACACTTTGATATTGTAATATCATAGTCGTATTTCCTTATATACTGCAGTCTCTGCCTTCTACAGCTTTTAATCTTGCACTAAACACCATCAGACCTCAAAACACAAGTTTTTAAAACTACTGTTTGTAAGGAAGAACAATTGAGCAGATTATTCCATTATCTTAGTGCAGTGTGAATGCATGACATGTTCATCCTTTCTTTTTAAATCCTACAGTTATCATGTGATGTAAAATTGGACCCCCGCCCAGAATATCATCGGTGCATCCTGACTTGGCATCACCAAGAACCACTACCTTGGGCACAGAGTACAGGTCAGTGCCAGTCACACAGACTGACAGACACTCACACACAGCCTTGCCTTCCTAAAGATGTGCCTGGGAACAACCAAGAGCGTGCACGTTTTTTTCCATAGAACCTTCTTTATGCAGACTTGTTTCCTTGTGCTGTTGTGGCACGCACTCAACAAACATGCATTGGGGCAGAGGTAGGAGCAATACAAATAAAAGAAATGTGAATTTAGCTGAACTGGAAAAGTAGGAAAGTTAGCAGAGACTCTAGATGTTCTCCCAAAGCAGGCTAAGGATTTATTAGTCATGTTTGCCACCTAGGAATACTTCTGGATACTCAGCTGCAGTTGAGGTAAATACTGGATTTGAATACTGGTTTAGTCTTGTACTGCTAGAAAGCTGACTGTGACACTGCTGCAAGAGATTTAGGTCCTTAAACAACTAATTGTCTTTTTGCTACATCCAAATAGTTCAACAAAAATATATGAGTCTCCACAGGGAAAAAATTAGTTTAGTTCTGGGCCCCTCAGCACAAGAAAGTCATTGAGGTGCTGGAGAATTTCCAGAGAAGGGCAGTGAACCTGGTGAAGGGTTTGGAGAGTTCTGTGAGGGAGCTGGAGATGTTTAGCCTGGAGAAAAGGAGAATCAGAGGAGATCTTATCACTTTCTACAACCACCTGAAAGGAAGTTGTAGCCAAGTGGGGGTTGGTCTCTGCTCCCAGGCAACAAGTGACAGGACAAGAGAAAATGGACTCAAACTACACCAGTGGAGGCTCAGGCTGGATGTCTGGAAGAATTTCCTCTTGAAAGGGCTGTTGAACATTGGAACAAACTGCCAAGGGATGTGGTGGAGTCACCATCCCTGGAAGAGTCTGAGAAACAACTGGACATGGCACTTAGTGCTATGGTTTAGTTGAAACGGTGATGCTCTGTCAAAGATTGGACTTAATGATCTTGGAGGTTTTTCCCAACCTAAATTATTCTATTCAGAGAGAATAAAATTAATCAAATTTATTCTAGAACAGGATATTAAAAACATTCTAGACTGTGCTGATTTTAGTGTTTGTACAACTGGAATAGGTGTACAAATTGAAAAACAAAGTAATTTTGATAGGCTTAACAATTTACTACGACAAGATGATACAGATAATGTGGAAGGCTGGATAGGAAAGCAATCAGCAAAGAGAGTGATGATTTTGAGACCCAGTGCAGTGAGATGCTGACTAAATCTCCGCAGAGTTCTCTGTTTCCATCCACCTTGGAGCAGCTCCGTGAATGAGTTAGCCACATAAACGTTTTCATCATAACAGCTTTTGTTTGTTGCACCGTGTTGCAGCATTTGGAACTAACTGAAGACTCAACTGAAATTGTTCTGCCTCTCTCCTGTAGGGAATCAGATGAGCAGTCGTTTGATGAGTATGCGCAGTGCCAATGGACTGTTGATGCTACCTCCAAAGACAGAGCAGTATGTGGAGCTTCACAAGGGGGAGGTGGTGGATGTCATGGTCATTGGAAGGCTATGATGTCACCAGCAAGAGCGAAGCTTTGATGCATGTCCACATATCATTGACTGTATCCTGTAATATGCAACGGCACAGCTAGTTTTTCCGATTTGGATAAAAGTTGATCAGTATAGTCAACATCTTGAAATATATTTCAAATGGAATTTAAATAAATACCTTTTAAAAAAAAACTTTAAAACAAATCTTAACAAAGAAATTTATTCTGATTATATCAAAGCAACTTTTTCCTTTTCTTGCAATTGCTTTGTGTGTTCAATGCTAGTTCTAATAGCGGTAGCTTTTAGTAGACAGCAGTAGGTGCCTGCAGAACTTGTGTTTTTTCTCATCTTTAAGATACAACTACTTACGCTCTTAAAACAAGGCTGTCTGCTTATTTATACTAGCGTAGACAACACTTGGATTTCCCTTATTAGTATGCTTCATAACCGCTTCACAGAGAGCTTCTGCTTGTTCTTTATCTTGTATCTCGTGTTGATGTGCACAGTGCCAAAAGCAGAGTGGCTGCGCTGGGAACCCAATGAAGCCCCGAGGTTTTCTCACCTCGCCGTGCATTCAGGGATGTCTCTTGTCCCGGCAGCCACCCAGCTCAGTACTCTTGGGCAGTAACTGGATACCTTTTATTTCAACAAACAAAAAAATTGCTTCCTTAAGTGCTGACAGCCTTTTTAACCAATACATTTAAAAATGTACAGAACTAAAAACTAAAAAAAATCAAAGACTGATCTTGTACAGATATTAGTGTTACCAGCATTCGTGTGGAAATTAAATGAGCAAAGAAATAAAACTAATGTTAAACAACTCTGTACCATAACATTTTCTGTAATGATATTGAAACTTAAATGAATAAAAAAAAATCCTCAATCATTATTTAAAATTTCACCTGTTCAGCCTTGTTGTTTGAAACAAAAAAGCAGTGATTTAAGTGGGTATTTGGGGTGGGGGAAGAGCATAGGGAGGAAGAGAAATAGTATATCCAATCTAGGGCCTTTCCTCATGTACAGTGTCACAAGTGAACTGAAACTACAGAGTGAGCGCTCTCTCACACCTCCCAAGGGGCAAAACAGAAGTAGCACTTGGAGGTGGGGTGGGGTTACAATCAGACTAATCAAAACTGGAGAATACTTTTTTTCCCCCATCTAAATTGCATAGCATTTGCAAACAGCTCTTGTGCTGCACTCTCTGGAATTTGATAAAGTGTTCTTCTTTCTTTTTTTTTTCTCCCCCATGAGATAAGGACTTTTCAGCTCCCACCAGACTGTATTTTCATTTCATCTGGGATTAATACCGTAGCAGTGCCCTACAACACCTTGTCTCTTGGACTTCATGGGTAAAATGCTATCCCACTAACTCCATTTGTGAAGCCATAGAGTTTATCTATCTTTATCTGAAGACTCAGTCAGTGAGAACACGGAAAATTTGTTTTAAATCCTGACTGCCACAGTGGACCAGAGCTGTAGTTCTATGATAAGTGCAGAGGGCATCCCTCAGGCTGGTTTTAAAACCAAACTCTGTTTGCTGTGAAACTCCCTGTGTGGGCCATTGCAAAGGTTGAAGGCAGGTAGGCATACACTGTGTTTGGAGGCAGTCCAGGGAATGATTGTTCAGAGGAACAGTAACAGAACTTGCTAATCATATTTTTTTGTTCTGGACTAGGTGTCCACATTTGTGATCTCTCTATGTAGCAGCAGGGTGGTACCAAATTAATGGATACCTGTTTTTACTGTACTGTAGAATATTTTAAACCACAGAAGGAAGAAAGAGGCAGGTTAACTCATCTCTGAAAAATAATGCAGAACACTGCTTATTATAAGACAAAGGATTATTATAATGTAGCTAAGAGTTGTTATTATAGGCAGCATATGTAATGAAAATCAGAAGTTCATAAAGGACACCGATAACATAAAGGCTCACTAGCAATCAAGTTCAATAGTTGTTTTAAAGGCAGAGTCTACTCCCTGAGTACATGCATTTGATACATTTGGATATAGAATTTCGTATTTACTCTGAGGATATATATGTGGGAGAGTATGAAAATGTCAAATGAGGAGTCAGAGCCCAAATCAGGCTATGTTATCAAGCAAAAATTGGGGATGACAATGATCCTTATACTCTTACCTGACAGGAAACTAAGAATAAGAAGTAAGAGAGTAGATGTTGAAATGCTCAAGCACAAAATTTGCCAAAAACTTTATTTTGCATTAGCTGGCAAATTGAAGCTAGTTTTTAATATCAGGGGGAAAAAAATCATGAAAATTGTCTGTCATTTTTGCTGGCATTTTCCAAAGATTTCTGATAGACTTTTATCCCAAATAAATTCAGGAATATATTCCCAACCTAATATTTCTTTTATGAGGGTATTTTATACATTTCCCGAAAGTCCAGGTAAGAAACTTTCCTTTGCTTGAATGCTTTATATCTACAGTAGTCTTCTTCTGGATTCTAAGGCCAACTGGTGTTACTCCCATGTAAAAGGTGAAACCTAAGGACTATAGGTTAGACATGGAAGAGCATTTCTGCATGTACTCAAAAAAAAACAGAGAATCCTCTAGGAGAGGAGGACAATCAAAGTCACAACTATTGATGACAAAGGGGTTGCATGGGCAGAACAGCTGTAGAAGCTGGTGGTCATTAAAGCAGCAATATGTAGAACAAGGTATAGCTTCCCATAGCAGTATTTGCAATAAGTTTATAAGTCCCTAAGTTGCAATTAAGTGCCTTATCCTCATGATGAAGAACATGATCTCCAATAACTCTAACCCTTCACCTTCCTAGTGCCAGCTGATCTCAAGAGACAAAGCATAGCATTTTCAGCATGATACCGTCAGCAGCTGGATTTCCATATTTAGTCCAAGTGAAAAAAGTCACACTGGTGTTCTGTGTTTCTTATGGGTTTGGTGGGTTTTTTGTGTGTGTGTGTTTTTGTGTTTTTTTGTTTTTTGTGGTGTGGTTTTATTTTTGTTGTTGTTGTGGTTGGTTGGTTGGTTGGTTGGTTGTTTTCTTTCAAACTTGGCTGTTTTTTTCTAGTAAATCTATCCTAGCGTCCTCTCAGAGATGAGTTGTCATGCTGGACTTAAAGTCAGCATTGGAGTGTAGGCAAATCTTGGGTAATCTGTGAGGAGGAAAAGCCTGCACATTTTGCAAACATTACAACCTCATGAGATGCTGCTTGCTGCATGGAAGGGCTCAGTCACTCATATTCAGCATTCAGTTAAGACCTGCTCTGTATATTTATGCCATATTACACACAAACTGATAAAGTTCTTGGATTATAAAGCCTTCAGAAGGTGATGCACAGAGGCTCAGTAGATCTCTAGTTTTAGACTAATGTGGCTCAGATGACTTGCTCCATCCCAGCACCATACAGCAATGCCCAGCATGCTCTGTCCCCATGCAAGGACTTCTGCATTTCCAATTTCCATAGACCCAGTTTGTGTTTAAAGACATGAGCGACCATGTAATTTTTGCAGAGTTAATTCACAAGCTAAACTGAAACCTTATTGTACACTACTAACTCTGCAGATTATCTGAGCATACCACAGAAGAACAAAGGTATTAGCCTAATCTTGATAACCAGCGATTCAAAAATAAAGTTACTTCAAGAAAAGTATAAGATAAAAGGAACGGTAAGTATATATATATAAAGATATATAGACATATATATATTAGTACACAAGAAATTACCCCACTGGTCTGACAAGGAAGCATGCAAAGTGGTTTTTGTCAATACCTGGCATTCTCCTCATGCACATTTAATTGTGGCTCAAGACAATATAACACAAAGTAATGTGTCTGACAAGAGCCTTTCCTATCTAGGTCTGTCTGTTATGGCAAAGTAACCAGTGACTTAGTCCTTTTGAAATGTTGTGCTGGTTGGACCACTAAGGGGGACCCAATTTTGCAACCATGTGCAGACCAGACAGTGGGCCATGAAGGCAACATGGACATTTTCAAACACAGCTCCCTACACTGGCAATGTCTGGCACTAGCAGGAGAAG